>QEOT01008170.1:23831-36571 GCA_003123785.1 Pterocarya stenoptera | reverse complement strand
TATTACTACCTTCACGATACCTCACATCTGATCTAAAGATGAGAATCGATCGGATGCATATACATTATTATATTGCGTCGTGTCATGATCATAACGACACTTTCAAAGCGATTCATGAGACTCCATATATATATATATATGTGCATCTTCATTAATTTTCCTTTCAATATTCGATCCCTTCGTCTAAAAAATTGAGAGTACGTGCATGGGCTCTCAAGTTGTCGAAGTACTTAATGCCATCCATGCATGGGAATGAATCAAACGATAGATTAATGCCTTTGCTCTGATTTTTAAGATGTGATCAGGTTTCGCCTCTTGTAAGAGAAAAAACTCTTATTTTGTACGAATAAATATGATCATCAAACTAATTGATCCTTCTGCTTAATTAATTGCGATCGAGTACATGAGCATGTAGACGATGATGGATGCATGTCATAATTGAACTATTTTAGCTTTGATATATATATATATATATATATGTATTTACTATTAATTCTTGCTTTGTTGAGTACTAATTTTTTAGAACAATAAATATTGGAGATCTTGAAAATTAGTTATTTACGGCAAAAAACGAGATATATAATTATCTCATGAAAGCTAGCAAAACAAAGATCAGACGACCCACAACTAACGAAGTTAATTTCGAGTAGTCTACCTGAAATTAAATCGATTACTCGGTACCGATATGAGACATCATGTATATAATGTTCGTGTTGTACTGTGCTTTAACAAGACAAGAAATTAATAATTAGGCCGGTCAATCAATGCAAGATTCTTTGATAGGTTAATTATATATATATCATGGAAATTAGGCGATATGCATGTAATGATTTATTCGTGTACTTGAGCAAGTACTGAGTTAACACAAAAATGGATATATAAAGCTAAATCATTAAACTAATCTCTCTCTCTCTCTCTCTCGTGATATGCAATCATTATCTGCCATTAATATTCCTATAACTAAGGAAAGGATATCGATGAAGTAGTATATATAGTACTGTCACGCCAACGATCGAATTAATTCTTAGCAAAACATCATGCATTTGTGTACATTATCAGTTATTAATTCATTAATTAATGTAGTGTTTAAAGCCAATTTGGATAGTAAAATGAGATGAGATGATTTTAGATAAAAGTTAAATAAAATATTGTTAGAATATTTATTTTTTAATATTATTATTGTTTTAGAATTGTATTATATTTTTTGTAAAAATTTAAAAAAATTAAGATAATTAAAACAGTTTATGAATCCAAACGAGGTGGCTTAAGTACTAGTTTAACTGATTTAATGAACTTCCGACCAAGAAGATATTTGATGTTGAACATATAATTAATTTAAAGTATATATATATATATATATAATATTATGCACATTGGATTCCAAAGCCTTTTAAGCCAAAACCTTTAATGCGTTCCCTCATTGACCTCAAAGGGTGGGTATGCATAGATTGGTCAAAAAGTAACCACACATTCATTATATAGTGTCTGCTACTACACTCCATTACTTAGCTTTTAGCAAGATTCTTTCATATTTCACTTTAAGCTTAACTTTATGTTACTTCATTTGCTTTGTTGGTGTTTGCGAAGGTAAGTACGTACCTCCCATTCAATCATACCATCACGTGCCTTCCGACTTCCTTCTACAGATTTTTCTGCCATTTTCAGACGTTAATTCCAGCTTGCATTGATTATAATTTTATATATTGTTTTTGGTCCATCTTATATAAATTGTACACACACATATATATATATTTTATATTTATACATGCAGGTACGTACTTGAAGAGTAATTAATAGATATATATAATTAGATACTTTCACTCTTATCACAATTTATAGATTAAAATGTACGTAGTACTGATTATGTAAATAATTTTAATAATATGATATATATAATGTGGTGGATTAGAGAGAGAGAGAGAGAGAGAGCTATTTCCGATTACTTATAATAAACAAGAGCGTGAGGCCAGCTAGCTTTGGGAAATTATTTCGAGATTCAGTACGTACGAATGGAAAAACATAATTGTTGCTTCTTGTGTTTCTTGGTGCAGTATCCCAATCTAAGAGAGACATGAAGACATGTGGCAGACTCATGCCCAATATGAAAGATCGAACAACATGAACATCTCTCTAACCATGATTTTAAATGTCAGTCGGGCCCTGAGAAAGCTATCAAAACCAGACAGATAGACAATTCAATGGACTAAGTACGAGAGTCGGAAAACTAATCAAAGTACTGTGATGGTCAATGGTAGCAAAAACAAGGGAGCTTTTATCCAACTCAAGGCACGAAAAAATGACGAGCTTTTTAAAGTTTTCCCTTTTCTTTCTTTATAAAGTGGGCATTTTTTCTTTTACTTTCTTGAGTGTTTTTTCCAACTATTCTTTCTGCTTCAAACCAGAGACATATCGATCTTCATAAAGCATCAACTATTCATGTACATGCACCGTTTTGGCATTCATTTTTTATTTTCTTAAGTTCTTTCCCTGGCCTATTCTTTCATCAGTTTGTGTGCATATGTTTAATTCTCTGCTTCTACCTCCTTATAATCAAGAGGCTGCTGTTTGTGTGTACACGTTCTGATCTACTTTTACCTACTAAGAGCATTGATCTACTACATATATATGTGGGTAATACCAAATGCCGGATACTATACAAAATTCAAGGTGTCTCAATTGCATGTACATTTCCATTTGAATCCTACAATTTCAAGAAAAATTTCAACTTTTTGTATATATTAACTTATTAAGGGAGCTAGCCATTGATTCAGAAGTCCTAAAAATAGCAGATACAGTGAAGTTAATTAAACACTAATTACCCTAAAGATCGATCATAACATATTCCAGACTTCATGTTTTCCTTTTTCTTTGGTCGAGAAGGCCCATTGATAAGAATCAGTATTCGCCTTGCATTTCAATTTCTACATTAGCGCGCCCTTAAAGTACTTAGATATATGTCAAGAATGCCCATACCTATCAAGAAACCCATCTCAGTCAGTGCCCAACGTCCATTATATTTCAAAAATTCATACTTATCTTCCCCATATGTCATCAACTGCAGAAATTGGTTCTTTGCTTGCTTTACTCGATCGATCAAGCATTCCTGTGCTTAGCAATTAAATAGTAGCATTTGGGGTGACAAGAATTAAATTTTCCAAAGAAGCCGGCACATCTCTCTCTCTCTCTCTCTGTTTTCTTTTGGACGAATCCGATTCTATTCAGAAGATCTACCTTCGTGGGCAAGAAAAGCAGCAAATTACATGAAATCCGTACGACAACAATATGATGCATCAAAAGAGATGTAAAAGCTCTATCTTCCAATAACAATAGTAATATTCTCAACAAAAAAAAAAAAAAAAAAACAATAGTAATATCTTATGAATCGTTACAGAAGAAAAATAGTACATGGAACCAGCATAGATACAAATTCACCAAGAAGTTTTAACTGCAACACTTATAGAAACAACAGCCAGGGAGTGATGAAATAGTGACATTTCAATGCTGCTTATCAAAAACAACGGAGATAACAGAACACACCGATTGAATCAAAGTGAGTATAATGAGAATGAAACCTGCAATAACAGAAATTACGGCCCATGGCGTGTTGAAATAATTTTGTTTCAAATTTGCCTTCCACCTGTGCCAGGGTCTTCTGCAGTACGTGTTCAGATCGTCAGAAAGACCAGCAAAGTAGAATTCGTCAAATTCCACAACCACCCCATCAGCAAGTTTGTTAATAAGAATTGCCCCTTCATTGCTGTCACCTAGCCTATTCTCAACAATTCCATACTTGACCAGCAAATCCACATCCTTATGAGTGTTCACAAGGCGATCCATGATGACAACATAATCATTCATGTAATTCTTATCACAATGGCATTGCTCAAAGGCAACCATATTTCGGATGGAGAGTTCTGTTTCGCCACATATAATAAGCTTTGGGATCTTCAGAATCCCTTTTGCGAACTCTATGTCAAATACATTTCTGCTTGATCCCACCTCAAACCTGACTCCAGCCTGGTGTAGCTCTGTCATGCAGGGCATCGTTAGTGTTTGAAGTTTCCTTTCTTTTCTTGCCTGCGAAGGTAGATATAACTTTCTCAGAAGATCGACAAAATGTTCACATTTATCAGAATTGAATTTCTTCAATTTGTCTTCTGTCACCACCAAAAGCATTCGCTCTTTGAAGAAATTATATGAAAGCTCAATGATGGAAGGTCTCTTCCCATGCTGGTACGGGATTGTTACTTTGCTTAGTTTAAACAGATCCGCAAGAATAAAGAAAGGAAGCTGATTTTCAAGCAATTGCATGTCAGACCATACATCCTGTATCATTCTATGTTTATAAAATATGCGGTCCTCTCTATCTTGCAGTTCTGGGAAATAGGACCTCAGTAAGACCTCAATTATGAAGGCAGTGTCCACTACAATGATTTTAACAAATTCATCACATCTAAACGGAATGGTTTCCGCATAACAACTCCGCAGTCTTACTTCCTCTTCTTTGACAACTTTAATATAGAACTCCAAGCTTTCCTGGGATCGTTTTATAAAATCTTTCAGGTACCTCATTTTGTGTTCTTCCATGGCTTTTAAGCTTTCCCTGCCATGGTGAAGCGGGCCAATGGAGACTACCTGAGGTGTATAGTCTTTTTCTTTGGCACGACGTAGTCGCTCAGGAACTCTATAGATACTACATTCAGAGGACAGACAGGACAACCTATCCATCTCCGTCTCCATTGACTTTGCCAAGCTATAACAGGGGTTTTCTATGTCGAATGAAGAACAGTTGCTTCTATCCATTTGGTTTGAAGAAAGACAACTCTCTCTTGCAAAGCCCTGAAAATAGTTATGTTCAAGATATAACCTTACAAGAAAAAAAAAATATATGTTCTTGATATGTGCATTGAACAAACATAGAGCTCAAACTTTATCTGGTGATCGAGGCCAAAGCCCTGGCAATGTAAAACAGCAAAGCTAGCTAATTGCTCAGAACGATCTTCCACAAATTTCCAAGTTCTTGTGTAAACCGAGTCAGTCGTGCCTATAATTTTGGTTGGAATGCCAGACAAGCAGTATCTTTATAAAATTTTTACTTGTAATGCAATCCATGCATGCATACGAATCCGAATCCTTGTGAAAAGGGAAAGAAATGCAAAAATGCAAACTCTCATATCATCTCTTTTCTCCGGCCTGTTGTTTTCTCTCACTTATTGGTGCCTTCTTGATACTAATTTTGGTTGCTAAGAAACGGTAAAGAAATCAAATTCTTCAAACGAATTGTAATCATTTTTTTATTATTTGGGGATCAAGGGGAAAAGGAAAAAAGAAGGAAAAGAAAAGAGGGTGTATGTGCCAGGTACCATACGAATTGAAATCTTAGCACTTCCACTTAATCCTACCATATCAAGAAAAACTTCAACTTTTAGCACTAGTAAAAACTCTCAAGTAAGAAGAAACTTAAAAAAGGATCAAGTCATGGGTCAAACTCACAATTACATGTCATACCACAACCAGAAATCACCATTGCAGTAAACATATGCAACTTTGAGCATTGACCGCAAAGGTTCAGAATATGTTAAAATCTTAGAACACAAATGAAATGTTTAAAGTTCATCTAGCTCTTCCGACAAAGTTTAAGCTTCTGGGCATAATTAATCATGCAACATACAATATCGGAGCAGTGATGCTCAAGTTTTTAGGAGATCGAATCGAGGTTTTAACATTAAAACATAAACAACAACTAAGAGATATCGGAGGGATTAGAATTAGTGTATAAATCCATCATCAACAACAATAAAAGAGTATTGAACCTGGTATAAAGAAGTTTGCTTAATTTGCCTCTTGTAGTTGACCGGAAAAAGTTGAATAGACAGACCTTTGCAAGCTAGCTTTATAGTGGATGAAATGCAGTCTTGCGGTGTCACCAAAAGAGAGCAGAGCTTCTTCTCCCTTGAATGACCAAAACATCAGAGACTCAGGGTACATTCTCCCTGGCCAGTTTTAAGAAGAACACATACTTCTCTAAAGTCAAGTCAGCCCTATTTTTCTATCTGTTTTTCGATCTGTTTTTCACTGAAGTTTCCTAAATAAGTCTGCAAAGTCAAGTCAGCCCTATTTTTCTATGAGTGGTGCTAGAGCCACCGCTGGTAACTCTCGCCGGCTCCAGTAGGTGCTTTTATGTGTATTTTTTTAAATTTTTTTTTATATAGATGTTTTTAACAATTTTAAATATTTTAAAAAAATAAAAAAAATTCACAATATTATTAAAAAATATTTTCTTAATCATGAAGTAAAAATAAAAATCATTAAAAAATACTTCCTTAATCACGAAGTAAAATAAAAAAAATCATTTTTTTATTTTACTTCATGATTAAGAAAGTATTTTTTAATAATATTATGAATTTTTTTTATTTTTTTAAAATATTTAAAATTGTTAAAAACATCTATATAAAAAAAGAATTAAAAAAATACACATAAAAAACACATTATAGAGCCAGCGGTAGCTCCCAGCGGGAGCTACCAGCGGTGGCTCTATCTTTATTCTTTTTCTATCTGTTTCCCCGTTTCACATAAGTTTTCCAAATAGGATAAAGCTTCTATGCCCTCTCTATCTGACCGCTCAAATTGACCGCTGGTCAAAATATATATATATTTTTTTTTACTTAGTGATTAAGAAAATGATTTTAAGTGTATTGGTGTATTTTTTTATTTTTTAAAAATATTTACCTATATTAAAAAAATATGAAAAGAAAAATGAAAAAAAAAAAAAAAAACCGCCTGAGCGGTACGCCCAGCGGTAAACGCTGGGCGGCAGAGCAGCGTGACCCTTCCAAATAAGTCTTGGATGAGATAGAGATGAGATGCGTTAACATTAAAATTAAAAAAGTTTAAATAAAATATTATTAAAATATATTTTTTAATATTATTTTTATTTAAAAATTTAAAAAAGTTAATTTTTTTATGTAAAAATTTAAAAAATTTATAATAATAAGATGAAAAATTTTCAAAATTTTAAATTTTAGTATTGAAAACAAACCAGGCAGACCCAACAACGGCCAGCTGCCCGAACCAGACCAGATTCTCAACTTTGTTGGAAAAATTATATTTGTAATTATAGAGTGAGTAAGTGTTGCACTTTTTTAATAAATAAATAAGAAATTTATATGAAAAAACTAATTTTGTAACTATAGATTACAATTTTTTTAAATATATATATATATATATATGATATTTACACAACACATAATGATATCTAACATTGCTCCCAGAATTATAATTGCCTACACTTCTACTGTAGCTCTTATGCCACAGATTTTGAAGCCTTCAATGATACAGATTCCGTGATATAAATTATGTTAGTGGGAGTTTTATGGGTTGGGCTGGGCTGTCCCTGCAATTAGGCCCATTTATTCCCAAACAGATCGGAAGAAAGAAAATCTGCGTCGTGGAGCCCATCAGTTAAACGGTGCGTCTCCAAGAAGACCAAAGAAGATAGAAGGCAGAACTCAAGACACTCTTTATGCTGGAGATTCCACTCTAGTTGTCTCTACGTAACACATTCTCCTTTCTTGGCTTTCTTAGGATTACTAGTTTCACGGAAGACAGCAATGTAATAATTATGATATGGAAGAGTAGGGCCCACTAGTATATCTCACGTGTGTAGCACATGCAGGTATCCCAGGGATCGAGATTCTCAGATTCATGCCCATGGTAATTGTAAAGGAGAAACACTACTCCCACAGAATTTGTTTACCTCATTTTATTTTAATTTTTAATATTTAAAGTGATTTAAAAAATATTGAAAGAAAAAAAAGCAAGAAAAAGGTTTTTTTTTTTTTCACTATTCGGTACCTAGAGTTGCCCAGAATCGAGACCAGTGTGAGTGGTCCCAACTCGTTGCATTACCGCTTCCAACTTCGGTCCCATCCGTCGGATCCGTACTCATCCAACGGCCTGGGAACTCCACCACTGTCCTCTGCAAACCTTTGATTCACGCCACTCCTCATGGCTCATAAGTCTCCACGCTCTCACTTTCGAATCCGTCAGATCGATACGAATCTAACGGCTGCAAACAGACATCATATTATTGTTATAATTATTATTATAACTATTATTACATTTATTTTCTCAGCACCCTTGTATTAACTCGCCGTAACATTAAAGTCCCGCTCTTTTTGTGTCTGAAAGCCAAGTAATATTTGGCTTGCTGCGTGTCTCCCCTCTCTCGATCTATTGCTTGTAGACGCAATGCAAGAGCAAGCAACGAGTTCCATTGCGGCGAGTTCTCTGCCTTCGAGCAGCGAAAGATCTTCGAGCTCTGCTCTTCAGCTTGAAGTCAAAGAAGGTCTGAACTTTCTCGCTTTGGGATTTTTTTTATTCTTTTGTCAAACAGGTTATCAATTTGGTGCTTTTCTCTCAGCTTTTACTTTAAATTTTTTTTTTCTGATTTCCAATCTTGGCTTTCTGGAGTGTCGAAAATTTTCTCTACGTGAAATTCCGTTCGTAAGTTTTGCAGCTTCTTCTGTAACTCTTTCCTTTGTATGATCAGCATTATTCATGATGTGAAGACAATTGAAATTTTCCTTCTGGATTTTGTACAAAGTCGAGCTTTTCTCAACTGGGAAATTCTGTATTTTCTTGGGTATCACTTCTACCTGAGAAATTCCCGGGATTACCAATAACCCCACCCCTTGCAGTTTTTTAATATTTCTTTCTTATATTTAGGTTTGGAGAGTGATGAAGAGATCAGGAGGGTACCAGAGATAGGTGGTGAGTCTGCTGGAACCTCAGCCTCGGGGCGGGACACAGGTTCAGTGGCCGGCCCAGACCGGGCTCAAGTCTCCGGGGAAGGTCAGAGGAAGAGAGGCAGAAGTCCAGCTGATAAAGAAAGCAGGCGGCTGAAAAGGTATTAGTTTATAGCTCTTCTGCCCCCTTCCCATCTATCCGCTTTATTCTATGGGGCCACTGGCATTTTTTGTATATAACATTGTACATTTGGGGGCTGCAAAAAATTGGGAAAAGGTTACTGAGGAACAGAGTTTCAGCACAGCAAGCAAGGGAAAGGAAGAAAGCATACTTGACTGAACTGGAAACGAGGGTGAAAGAGTTAGAGGAGAAGAACTCTGAGCTCGAAGAGAGGTTGTCCACCTTGCAGAACGAGAATCAGATGCTTAGACAGGTATGTACTTCACCATCACATCATACCATAGTAGCCATCATAACTGGTTGTTGAGATATATGGTAATTAGGCATGTAGTCCTATCATTTTCCATCAATGATGAAAATGCCCATGAGCTTGTTGATAATGATCTGATTGGGTGAGGGAGGGTCTACATGATCAAAGCATATTCGATGTGTTTGCCATACAAGTATAGGCATAGGGGCATAGAACACGCCAACCCCCCAAGCAACCAAAACACAAAAAAGAAAAAAGAGGAGGCTAATATAATTCATATTCTCCCTCGACGTGTCAATCATGATTGTACACCATCCTCCCTCGCTCTCTCAAAAATGGAGATGTACGCTTATGTATATACACCAGCTTGACCTTAACTAACTCACTCCTAATCAGAAGTGGCTAACAAACTAGTTTTGTAACTAACTGAGCACTAGCAATGAATTATGCATCTACATAATATGACTTTAAATTAGACTGTATTGGATTATGCATATCCAAAAATTTACATAGCTATGAACAATGTTTCTTCAAATTTGAAGATGCATTGTTCACTCTCCAAATCTTATTTTACAATTTTTTTTCTCTCCCCCCCTCTCTTGAAATATTTCTTTCTCCTCTCTCTCTCCACCAACAAAAAGAAATCTGAAAGAAAAAAATAATTTTAGGAAAAAATAAATAATACTAAAATAATAATAATATTTTATTATTATTTGGCTAAAAAACGCATAATCTAATGTGAGAGTTTTTCTTAATATGCAAAATTAATCTCTAAAAATGTGATTTTGCATACGTATATAGAGAAACCAATGCTAATGCTAACAAATTAAATACTACAAACAGAATTACAACTTCTAATGCAGGGCCTCAGTGAGCCTGGCCAAACCGGTCAGCGACGAGCAAGTCATGCTTTTTAATGAATTTTTGTTTGGGTTCTTGGTATATGAAGTTTCTAAGTTATTGGAGTTGGCACCTGTGATTTACCACTATCTTATCTCAAACCGCAAGTTGCATGACATCTAATTGTTTGCACTTTATCGATTTGATTTTTCAGATATTGAAAAACACAACAGCAAGCAAGAAAGGAGGAAGTAATGGTGCTAATGGCAATGATGGGTCTTTATGAGACAAAAAAAGGAAGAGCAGGGTTTGTAAGAGTGTAGAGAGGATGCATGTGTATTTAATAATATTAGGTACATTATGAAGTATCAGAAACTGAGAGCATCTCGACATGCTTAGTTCTAGGTTAGTATTTTCCTAGGGATTTTTTCCCACTTTTCTCATATCTGTATGCCATGGGATGCTTGCCTGGCTAATAGCTATGCCATCAAACAATGATGGCGGCAAGAAGTGGCGGTGACTGGTGGAGTGGAAAGTGCAATAGGGGCGTGTGTTAGGTGGATGAACAGTTTACTTAAGTAAGCCTCTTTGGAGAATCTCGATTCTCCATTTGTATATCCTCATCTTCAGAATATATTTGGCATGCATATGTCAATTTTAGCTGGTGTTTATATACTTGTTTCTCTCTGTGCTGCTTCTTAAGTTAAGCTCAAACTATTGACAATAGCAATGTGTATGAATTAGCTGGAACAATGTCATTGTTTTCCTCATATTTAGCTCGCAACAAATAGCTGGTTTTGGGAGAATTCCATTGAATAATAATTTACGGGAAAATATTGTCTTGAGTGTTGAAATGAATTTGAGGTTTTAAGCAAGTGAGAGATGGGTACAATCTTACAGCATATTTAAATTTGGATGAAAATCCCAGGTTTTAGATGTTGTAACTTTATTTCACGTGTGTATCACTAATTCAAGTTGAAATAATAATTTACAATAATTTGGAAAAATTCTGATGTACAATTTAAGGATAATGGTGGCAGTTATTTTTTTATTTTATTCCTTTTGAACTAGGCATTGATAAAGATCTTCCGAATGGAAGCAAACGATAATCACACTCCAAACTAGAATATTATTTTTATTATAAAGTAGATATAATAGATTAAATGAAGTTATATCAGTTTGTAAAATTATTTTATATAATTTTTTTTGTAGATGTAGCAGTACTCGTATTATAAAATAAAATGCTATTGGCCCAAGTGCCTGCAATGCATTTTAGTTTTTTTTAATGCTTAAAAAAATTATTACTAATAAATTTGAGTACTTTTTTAATATTTTAAAAAAATTCAAAATATTTTTAAAGAGGAATAGGAGCACTCCTAATGGTTTATGTATCCTATCTTTTAAAATACATCATCAAAATTTAATTTTATATATTGACTTTTATAATATATCATATATTAGTTTATCTTTTTTTTTTACAACATTTAAATGTTATATTATTTAGTAGTTTGTTGGAAAAAAAAGTACATGAAAAGAAAAACTATGTGAGAGACAAAGTACATAAAAAGATAAAAAATAAATAAAATATTTTTACATTTGTGTACAATTCACACTAGATATAGCTAAATACTGTAGCAAAATAGAAAATAAATTTAAAAATACATTATCCTTTAAAGGCAATTTTGAGCTAATTTTTTTTTTAAATTTTACATAAAAATAAGTTTTACAAAAAAACTCACTTGGAGTGCTCTTAATTAGCATATTATAAATATATGTAAATAAAGCTGACGCATTAAGATAAAGGGACTGCCAGGGCAAGGCAAAAATCACTTTTTAAAATTATTTTTTAAAATTATTTTAAATACTTTTTTAAAAAAATTTACAAATTCATTAAAAAAAATACTTCCTTTGGCAAAGAATTGGGTGGTTGTATTGAGAAGTTGGGAGCTCTAGTTATTTTTAAATATTTTTCTATTTAAAAATAATTATAATATTTTTAAAAAATAATTATTTAATCATTAAATAAAAAAATCAGTAGAACTAGAAGGAGTAGATTTATCCTGAAAAATTTATTCATATTCTAAGATAAATTGACTATAGTTGGGAGTTTCGACTAGTTATTTTTATTTTTATCTTTTTAACATATATTATTTTAAAAATTTTATTTTAAAAACAATATATAATATTGTTTTAAAATAATTATTTAATCGTTAAATAAAAAAAAAATCAGCTGAACTAGAAGGAGTAGATTTGTCCTAAAAAATTTGTCGGTATTCTTAGGTAAATTGCCATTAGTCCACCGACAGCCATAGTGAGTAGAAAACCGGAAGCTACCGACACTTAGTAGGTAACCCACAGGTGACAGGACAGCCTGTTAACAGCAACGGAAATGTTGCAAAAATTGGGAAAGCATATACGACGCTTGTCCCCTTGGACTGGACCCCACGTTGACACTGACGGACTAACGGAAGGGAGGAAGGAAAAAGGATAAGAAAAAAAAATAGAAAAGAAAATAGATTAATACATTCTACAAATGAGAGCTACAAATTGGTTTTGAAAATTATAGAAAGAAAGGGATGTATGCCTTTGCGCTTTGGAATTCAAGTCTC
Source organism: Pterocarya stenoptera (assembly GCA_003123785.1). Classification (NCBI taxonomy): domain Eukaryota; kingdom Viridiplantae; phylum Streptophyta; class Magnoliopsida; order Fagales; family Juglandaceae; genus Pterocarya; species Pterocarya stenoptera. The sequence continues at coordinate 23,944 of QEOT01008170.1, read as the reverse complement.
AGCGTTCACTGATAAAATATAAAGAAAAATTATGAAAATCATATATAGATATAAATATATATGTAAACTCATTATATTCATTTAACATAAAATATATAAATAGTTTTCAATTT
>QEOT01008170.1:0-23031 GCA_003123785.1 Pterocarya stenoptera | reverse complement strand
ACAGATGATATAGTAATACGCAAAAAGAAATTGATAAAAAGACGGGCTTTAGTCCTCTAGATACATTGCTGGAAGTGTAGAAACCAGAGATACAGAGATGGCGTCCTGAATGGGCGAAGAATTCACAGCCTTTGCACCAATCTATTCGGCTCATCCCCTTGTATACCCTCACAATACTGAAATCAGAAGCGGGGATCTCTTCTGATTTTCCTAAACGAAAGAACCAATTGAGAAAACAACATGGAAGCAAATGCGGGAATGGTGGCTGGGTCTTACAAGAGGAACGAGCTGGTCCGGATTCGCCACGATTCCGACAGTGGGGTTTGTGTTCTCGACATAGCCATTTCGGATTTTCCAGTTCCATACTAGTTTTTCTTGTGTATTCTATTTATTTCTTATTTATATTTTTTTCCCTGTCCTTCACTGTGGCGTGTGGATCTGGGTGTTGGGTTGTGTGGAATGCGAGTCCGTGAACTCCTAATTTTGGTTTATACATGATAGGGAAATTGTGGTGGTCGTACTTCCGATTTTGTATATTTTGGTTTTTCGGCATAGCGATTATTACATGCATTTCATTGTTTCATTTTGAAGCTTGGATCTTATTGTTTATTGAGTGCGAGTGAGTGTGAGCTGAACTCAAGCTCACACCGTTTATGTGGGAATGGATAGCAGGTAGTCGCTGTTTCAGTCGGTTGTGGGGATTTGCCATGTGGGTCTCTAAATTTGAACTAGTTGCAGTTATGATCTTGTGAAATCAGTGCCTTTGTTTTTGGGTTGTTCCCTTGATTTCGATATACCATTGGGGTAATCGGTTGTGATGGCTTAGTTAACGAGATTTCCTACTAGTTTCTCCTTTTTATACCTAGTAGCGAGAGTGATTGGTTGTGCTTCAAAAAATGATGGCTTTTATTAGGGAGCATTCAAGCTGAGATCCGAATATTGCAGTTCGGTGGCATTTAACTCTTATCCCTGAACGTAGTTGAGATAAGCAATTACCCACCACACAATACTGCTGGGCCAGACTTTTGACGAGATCTGCTAGTGCTGTGTTGAGCTGGGATCTAGTCTTATGGGTTTCCTGAATTTTGTTTTACCAAAGAGATTAATGTAATCTTTAGGCGTAAAGAATTTATATATTTTTTTACCTGAAAATGTTCTTCTGTATGCCTGGCGAATGCCATCCTGATTTGCACAATGGAAAATGGCGTGCCATTGCGTTCTCATCATCTGTAGAAGCTATAATTTTAAAATGGGGCTAGTTAATGTAGTTACTCGTTGATTTACAAATTTTAAAGAATTTATTATTCCAGTATATTACCATAACGTTAGTCTATTTTTCTTCTGTAATGTTGATTCTTACATTGTCTTTGTAAAATGCAGCCCAAGCCCTTAAAGCATTTGAATGGCCAAATATGTCAAATTTGTGGTGATACTGTTGGACGTACAGCTTCCGGTGATGTCTTTGTCGCTTGCAATGAGTGTGCCTTCCCTGTTTGTCGACCTTGTTATGAGTACGAGCGAAAAGAGGGGAACCAATCTTGTCCTCAGTGCAAAACTAGATATAAGAGGCAGAAAGGTTAGCTTGCCCTGTTCCCATTGTTCATTTGTACTTGTATCTGGTACTTGGCTTGTACATGTAGGATAAAAATTTAATGAAAATATATTACCGATAAGATAAAAATTGTATTTGTACATGTAGGATGAAATTAATCCTGTTTATGTATTTTAGGGAGTCCTCGAGTGGATGGAGATGATGACGAGGATGATGTTGATGATTTAGAGAACGAGTTCAATTACACTCAAGGGAATAGCAAGGCAAGACGCCAGTGGCAGGGGGAAGATGCCGATCTCTCTTCTTCCGCTAGACATGAATCTCAACCAGCAATTCCCCTCCTCACAAATGGGCAATCGGTAGGCACTTAAAACAATCCATTATCCTTTTTATGCTTACATCTTTCTTGCACTATTTCTGGATCGCAGTCCAGGTTAGGCAATTAACATCACTTGTATTCTTTCAGAAATTATATGTCACTTGTTGTGCCTTTGAGTTTATGAATAAAGATTTATTATTTATCAAAAAAAGAATTTTTTGTCACTTGTGGCTTTTGATGTTATCTCCACTAACTGTTCTCACCATGTTTGGAAGGATAATCAAAACGGTCGTGTTTTTTATGATTGATTTTTCCTATTGATAGTCCTGGTGATTTATCCACCTTCTCTCTTCTGATATGAAGATAATATTTCAGGTGTCTGGTGAAATTCCATCTGTTATATCTGACAACCAATCCGTGCGAACCACATCAGGTCCTTTGGGTCCTTCAGAAAAGCATGTTCACTCCCTTCCTTATATTGATCCAAAGCAACCAGGTAATCAAATAACTCGAGTTTGTTCATTTATAAATCCTCAAACAAGCTTTTGTATCACTTGTATTGCTTGATAAACTGTCATGTCATCTATTTCTACAGTTCCAGTGAGAATTGTTGACCCATCAAAGGACTTGAATTCTTATGGCCTTGGAAATGTTGACTGGAAAGAAAGGGTTGAAGGTTGGAAACTCAAACAGGAGAAAAATATGATGCATATGACCAGTAGATATGCTGAAGGGAAGGGAGATATGGAAGGCACAGGTTCCAATGGAGAAGAACTCCAAATGTGAGCATCCCATATATGAAAACTTTATTTGCCTTGCACTTTTGGTGGTTATGAGTTTTATTGAGTATCACCATTTCCCTGGTGAATGGATTTCACAAATGATGATGATTTTCAATGCCTCATTGTAATTAATGGCAAATTTCTTTGGCTTGAATAGCATCTGAAATGTTTTATATCTCCTTAAATTTGAAATTTTATAACTAAATGTAACCAATACCAATCAAATTTTTTTTTATAAGTGAATGTGTAAAATTAAGTTTTATATTCTGCCATGATCTTTGTTTTCATTGTTGTTGACACCTTCACTTCACATCTCCATCAGTGACTTCATATATATATATATATATATATTTTTATATCATGCCATTTGTTTAATGTGCAATATCACAATAAGATAATGTGGAAACATGGATCTGTGCCTTTTTTAATCTGTAGATTGACAATGGAATGGCTTCTTTTGCCTACTTAGTGTATCAAGCATTTTTTTATCTGTTTTTTTTTTTTTTTTTGGTGAATTGAAACTCTCTCTCTCTCAGGGCTGATGATGCTCGGCAACCTTTGAGTCGTGTGGTGCCTATTTCTTCTTCACATCTGACACCTTATCGTGTCGTTATCATACTGCGGCTTATTATTTTGGGCTTTTTCTTACAATACCGTGTGACTCACCCAGTGAAAGATGCATACCCATTGTGGCTAACATCAATTATTTGTGAGATCTGGTTTGCTTTATCCTGGCTTCTGGATCAGTTCCCGAAATGGTCTCCGATCAACCGCGAGACCTATCTTGACAGGCTTGTATTGAGGTTAGTTTTCTTCATTCTATTTGTTATGATGTATGGTGTTATGTGTGGTTTGAACATGAGGAAGTAATCTAGTTTTCTTGTTAATTGTTATTATACCCTTCAGGTACGATAGGGAGGGAGAACCATCGCAACTGGCTCCTGTAGACGTTTTTGTCAGTACTGTAGATCCCCTAAAAGAGCCCCCTCTCGTAACAGCAAACACTGTTTTGTCCATACTTGCTGTGGATTACCCTGTCGACAAGGTCTCTTGCTATGTATCAGATGATGGGTCAGCAATGTTGACCTTTGAGGCCCTCTCTGAAACTGCAGAGTTTGCTAGGAAGTGGGTGCCCTTTTGCAAGAAACATAACATTGAGCCTAGGGCCCCTGAGTTCTACTTTGCCCAGAAAATTGACTACTTGAAAGACAAAATACAACCTTCATTTGTGAAAGAGAGGCGAGCAATGAAGGTGAGTGAATTTGCTATGATGGATCAATATTTTTTTTGTGTGGTTTGGATAGCATTATTCTCTCTCTATTATGTGGTGCATGGTGGTAATGCAAGTCTTATGAATGCCATGGTATGGGGCTTTTGAAGCTGTCTACTCTTGTCTCGTTCATCAATGATAAAAACTACTGTTGTGTCATATAAATAAAAATTAATGTCTTTGGGTGATTGTTCTTGTATTGAATGGGGATAATCTTCATGATTTAGCTTTTTCTAGCTCTTAGTTCCTAGCTTGGATTTAGGTGTTTCCGCTTGTATACTTGGGGGTGTAATCGGTCCGGTTTGGTCGGTCCAAAGGGAGATTTTTGAACCTGACCAAAACTTCTGGCCCACCCATTTTCCACCGGGTATACTTCCTACTTTGGTATGCCTATTTACTTGTCTTAATAAAAGTTCTTATTATTTAAGAAAAAATTACTGTTATGATAAGTTTATGATATCTCACAGGAAATAGTAGAAATAACCAGTAGCAAATTCCATACTTGTATGGGAAATTCTAATGAGATTTTTAAGGCTTGTTTTACCGAAAGTGTTCCCTATATTATCAACGACATATATATACTGTTCATAAAATATCAATATTTTTTATGTCAGCAGATTTTTTTTTTTTTTTTTTAAAAAATTTTTGCATGAGTAAACCGAAAATAATTGTTGGGTCTTTGGTAGAGTAGATGAAGACAGGATTTTGAGTTTTGACTTCAATAGAGCTTCACCCTATGCTATATAACATTTTTTTGATTGAAATATATGAGGAGGTGTATGAGAGATTTGAAACTTTTGCAAACTAATGTGTTTAAAAGAGGGTAATAAGTAAAATACAGTTTTGTTACCTATAAAAAATACAGTTTTTTCTGGAACATCTGCAATAAACTAGGCCATATAAAGACTCCTGACATTAATGTTTGTTAGGATCACATTTTTTTGCAAAGTACCTTATTGACTCCATTCGTATGTATTCTCAAGCAATTTTGAGTGGGTCATGTAACAGGTCTAGGACTTCGCACATTTGTATATAGGCAAGAGGGTTTTAGCATTAAGATTATGGTGTCTTTGATTTTTAAGACATTCAAAACCATTTTGTTTCGTAGAGAGAATATGAAGAATTCAAGGTACGGATCAATGCCCTTGTTGCCAAAGCACAGAAGACGCCGGAAGAAGGTTGGACAATGCAGGATGGCACTCCATGGCCTGGAAATAATCCTAGGGATCATCCTGGAATGATTCAGGTATTCTCATTTTTCCCAAGTGGTTCAAGATTTTGATAGTTTTCTTCATATTTTTACAGCCATGTTTACTTTTCAATTGTGTGGAAAAACAGGTGTTCTTAGGCCACAGTGGGGGGCTTGATACAGATGGAAATGAGCTACCCCGACTTGTTTATGTTTCTCGTGAGAAGCGACCTGGCTTCCAGCATCACAAGAAGGCTGGAGCAATGAATGCATTGGTTTGTCTACTGATGTCCTTCTATTGTTATAATTAGATATCTTATTCATTTACAGCCATATTAGCTACCATTGTCCACCATTCTAGGTAAGTGCAATCAGTGATTTGTTTGAAAAAATAGAGATCACACAGATTTGTAGTCGTTTGGTGGTGATTTGATTTTTCCTTGGTTGCCTGATTGATTGGAGCGGCTTGTCATACCAAGGTGTTGTTGAATCCATGGTTTCTGACTTTGTTTATCTTATATATTGCAGATCCGAGTTTCTGCTGTCCTAACAAATGGTGCATATCTTCTGAATGTCGACTGTGATCACTACTTTAATAACAGCAAAGCTCTTAAAGAAGCCATGTGTTTCATGATGGACCCTGCTTATGGAAAGAAGACTTGTTATGTACAGTTCCCACAGCGTTTTGATGGCATAGACTTGCACGATCGATATGCTAACCGCAATATTGTCTTCTTTGATGTAGGATCCACTGGATGTTTCACAGCAAAATATTTCGTGTTTTGTTTCTTATGGTTGGGCTTTGCTCAAGTACAATCCTGTTTTTATTGTATCATGCAGATCAACTTGAAAGGGCTGGATGGCATCCAGGGTCCTGTCTACGTGGGAACAGGTTGCTGTTTCAACAGGCAAGCTTTATATGGGTACGATCCAGTTCTAACTGAGGAAGATTTGGAACCGAATATTATTGTCAAGAGTTGTTGTGGTTCAAGAAAGAAGGGAAGGGATGGCAATAAGAAGTACATTGACAAGAAGAGGGCAATGAAAAGAACTGAATCCACCATTCCCATTTTCAATATGGAAGACATTGAGGAGGGTGTCGAAGGTTGGCTTTCTGTTTTCCCAAATTTGACTAAGAATAATTGTCAAACCAAATGATGGTCTATGATGGTCTGGTGCGTACATGCCTTGTAATGTTAACCCCACTCCATTTGTTCTGCAGGATATGAAGACGAGAGATTGCTTCTTATGTCTCAGAAGAGCTTAGAGAAGCGTTTTGGTCAGTCTCCAGTTTTTATTGCAGCCACCTTCATGGAACAAGGAGGCATTCCGCCATCAACCAACCCTGCAACTCTTTTAAAGGAAGCAATCCATGTTATCAGCTGCGGATATGAAGACAAGACTGAATGGGGAAAAGAGGTCAGTTAGTATAGTAATATAGAACCTAGCAAGCTACTACTAATTTGACATAGTGCTCAAGTATTAAGTCATCTAAGCCTTTTCTTTTACCACCAGATTGGATGGATTTATGGTTCTGTCACAGAAGATATTTTAACTGGTTTCAAGATGCATGCCCGTGGGTGGATCTCAATCTATTGCATGCCCACTCGTCCAGCATTCAAGGGGTCTGCTCCGATTAATCTGTCTGATCGATTGAACCAGGTTCTTCGATGGGCCTTGGGATCAATTGAGATTTTGCTGAGTAGGCATTGCCCCTTGTGGTATGGATACAATGGGAGACTGAAGCTTTTGGAGAGACTGGCATACATAAATACTATCGTGTACCCCCTGACCTCAATCCCACTGATTGCCTACTGTATGCTTCCTGCCTTTTGCCTTCTCACTGGGAAGTTTATCATTCCTGAGGTAAGTGATGGTTCTGCTTAATAACAGTCAATCCGATGAGTCTCTAAAGCATACTTGATGTGCATTCATTCGTTTTCTCATCTTTCTATCGCATTATATTGGTGGGATTGAAAATTTGGGCTGTGGAGATGTTCAGTGCAAGAACACAAATTATAAAAGTAGTTGACCTTCATGCTGTCTATAGGATAATACTATAATTACTTACTGTTTTTTCATGTGATTAAAAGATTTATATCCTTTTTATGCAGATAAGTAATTTTGCTAGCATGTGGTTTATTCTCCTTTTTGTCTCCATTGCTGCTACTGGAATTCTTGAGCTTAGGTGGAGTGGGGTCAGTATTGAGGACTGGTGGAGGAATGAGCAATTCTGGGTCATTGGTGGTACATCTGCCCATCTCTTCGCAGTCTTCCAAGGGCTCTTGAAAGTGCTTGCTGGGATTGACACCAACTTCACTGTCACTTCAAAGGCATCTGATGAAGATGGAGACTTCGCAGAGCTTTATGTGTTCAAATGGACATCACTTCTCATCCCTCCAACCACAGTCCTTATTGTTAACTTGGTAGGTATTGTGGCTGGTGTTTCATATGCCATAAACAGTGGATACCAGTCCTGGGGTCCCCTCTTCGGCAAGCTGTTCTTTGCTATATGGGTCATTGCCCATCTGTATCCATTCCTGAAGGGTTTGTTGGGTCGACAAAATCGTACCCCAACTATTGTCATTGTCTGGTCCATACTTCTTGCTTCAATTTTCTCCTTGTTATGGGTACGGATCGATCCCTTCACCTCTGACTCTGCAAAAGCTGCAGCAAAAGGTCAATGTGGCATTAATTGTTAGTTCATTGCAAGATTATTCTGTCGTCGTATATGCATCCTTCTCACTGAATCAGTGTGTATATAACAAGAAATCAAGGTATCGAATTGTCTGCACCATCAAAGGTCATGTATTCTATTTATGTATGAAAGGAGTTGGAAGGATGAAAACGGGACGGGACCCCTTTTGGGATGTTTTTTTTTTTTTTTTTTGAATTTTAAATTCATTCTCTTCAGAAGTGTCTTTGTTGGCGTCTTTTAAGATAGGTGTCTCCAGCTCGTCTGATGTTATTATTTTGTTGTATTGTGACAAATTTTTGTCAGGACACGGAGCATATAGAACCTATATATGCAGCAGGTGCTTTCAGTACTTGCGAATGAAAGTAGGCGTGTTATGCTCTTTGATGTCTAGATATTTGATGCGATGGTGGAATAAGAATTAAATTATGTGTTATTCATCTCAGACCCAATTAAAGAGATTGGTTGGTAGGGATTACTTAAGAAATGCTTTAGTCGTAAAGAAATTTTACGACTTGATATGATATTTTATTCTAAAGTAGATTTAATGTATCATATAAAGTCATATCAATTTATAAATTTATTTTTGTGAAACTTTTTTATGGTTGTAGCCTTTCATTATTTGTTTTCATTTATAATTATTATGTTTGAATCATTAAAAATATGCTAAATTGGGTAACATTAGATGCTGAGTTTTTAATGATCTGGTGATTCTCACCATGCTGTCTGTCTACTTGTATCTGGAGGGGTTGGTTGGGCTTGGGTTTAGCATCTCCTTTCTGACCAATATTTTAATGCCACTTGGTTTCAACTTTGATCAAGATCTTGTTTGTTTTTAGAGATGAGATGAGTTGAGATTAAAATTAAAAAGTTAAATAAAATATTGTTAGAATATATTTTTTAATATTATATTTGTTTTGAGATTTGAAAAAGTTAAATTGTTTATTTTATTTTGTATTGGAATTTAGAAAAGTGTAATGATGAAATTGAGATGAGATGAAATGAGATAAAATATTTTCTGAAAACAAAGGAGGCTTTATGTTTTCTTTTTTTTTTGAGGAAGTCAACCAAATTGCACTGTATCCATTCACGAAATTGCAACTCCTGTAAGTTGTCTTTGAGCCTGATTTTGTATCATCTTGTTTGATAGATTGAAATATTGCTGGGGAAGTCGGAGAAATTTGACGAATTGATGGCTGCTTCTCAATAGGAAGCATTAGATTATGAGTAGAACTGAAGGAAAATGCTACCTACAATTTAGATTGGTGCTCTAAAGGGCCTATTTGAAAACACAATTATTCTCAAAACTATTTCATTATTATTTACAAAATATTTCACTACTATTATAAGTAGGGGTGTCAAATTGTGTTAACGGGTCATGTTTGTGTCGTGTCAAAACATGTATATTATATTATATGGGTCAACCCTAACCGGACCCGTTAATCTTGTCGTATCAAAATCTCAAACCCTAACACGACCTGATAACATAACGTGTCGTGTCGTGTCAACCCGTTTTGACCCATTTATGTAAATCAGTTGAACAGACTCGAAATTAACCTGTTTGACCTAGTTAAGTTTAGCATAATTTTTATATAAATGTTAAAATCACAAAATCTATAAAAAAAAATATAAAACTAACTACAAGTCCAAAATTACAATCCAAACAATAAAAATATCAAAATTAAAATACCAACAATTTTATTTTTAGGTATAAGGATATAATTATAACTTTAACTTTCTTAACGGGTCATAACGGGTTATCATGGGAATCTATGGTAGTAAACTATTAGATTGGCTTTGTTTAGGAAGTTATCAAGCCTATCATCATATTTCTTGAAGAAATTTGTGTAAACTACACATACTCGTCATTCAGTATTCAAATTTGTTTCTAAATGAACTGTTGTCACCACATTGTTCTCAAGTATGTGCGGAAATTTGTGCCCTCCCTTGGTTGAGCATCCAATTAAGTTAATCTGAGTCTGTTGTGGTCAGACCATTTTAATGCTGCTGTTGATCAGGCAGAGGGCTTAGCTTTGTTGTCATTTGTGTTGCCTTTAGCGACATCCCCAACCAAGAGTTTGCCAAATAATCCCGTGGCAGTGGTGTCAATGGTCATCTGCTTGACGATCAGCTGATGCATCAGAACTATCCTCCAACCTTCATAGTTGAAAAAACTGAGAAAGCTACAGGGACTTGAAAAGTAATGGAAACAGTATAAAAGCTGTGTTGAATTTGTCTGAAAATCTCTTTAAAAAAGATTTATTTTTCCTGAAAATGAAGAGCCTAATGACAAACTTATGTACGTCTGAACGTTTAAGGCAATGTTCTAAAGCATACAAAATTTTGGCACCTCGTTACGAAGTGTTCCCAGTCATTTCAACTGTAAAAACATCAGATCTAACCTTACAAACAAGGCTCATTGAACTGAGTAGCAATTGGGGGGAAAACAATACTAATGATGATAATAATAATTCAGAGGTGAGTAAAAAAGCAAAAGAACACAATAACTTAACCAGGGCACGTAAAAAAGGTGTATGAGTTCTTCCCTCCTTGCTCCTAGAGATGCATTTTGTGAAAATATTTGGGACTCCCAAAAAACTCTTTTTATGCTTCCTCATCATTCTCTATCAGTATCCTCTTGCATGCTTCGTAGCACATAAAAGAAATCCCAGCGGCAGGGACCAACTTCATGCAGCTAGGGCCCAGTCCTCTGTATAAACCCGGGATCCCTTCTTGTTCAAATATGCTTACAAGTGCATGGATCACATTCTTATATACCTGCCTTCCACTGAGAGCCCCCACCTGCATGTGCTTGCGAGCCACCTCAAGTGGGAAAGTCGCACTACTTGAAATAGCTCCAGCAGCTGATCCAATTAAAAGGGTTTCGATGTTGCCAATTCTCTCTTGCTTGAATATTTTACGATAGGTTTTCCTTAATGTGTCATAGGCAAAGTAATTAGCGGCAGCATATGGAATTACCCCAATAAGACTAGGTGTAAGGCCTCTGTAGAGTTCTGCAGGTCCTTCCTCTTTCAGTATTTTGAAAAATGCATCAAATAGTCCCTTGTAAACACCTCTCTGCAACAGACCACTAATTTAACTACTGCATTTATACTGAAGAGAGAAGCACAATTTCAAGCTTAGATCTACATGTACCTCAACGGTTAGTCGGGTCTTGACTAATTCAAGAGGATATGTGCACAAAGTTGAGCTAACACCAGCACAGGCCCCAGCAACTAACGAGGCAGGAATCGGGAGTTTGGGCTGTTCCCCAGGTTTGTGCGACAATTGCTTGTTGACCGTATCATAAGCAAATAGCTGGTATGGAGAGTAGCACAAATGTTTAGATACAGAGCAAAACAATTCTTATATTTAAGGTCTTGAAAGTTGACTACCCTTGATGTATATAAAGTTTAGTTCTCTTTTTTCTACTTGATGACTATAGAGCGTGCTGCAAGAGAATCACCAAGCACTACTGATGGTCACCACAAAAACCCATAAAACACATTTTCTCTGTCCAAAATCAAACTGCATGAAAATCTGGACACCTCCAATGAGGAGATGGTGGCTCTTATTTTTAAAGATGCAAGATATATATTGTGTTTCGAAAAGTGAGAACCGAAAGGGTGTCAGGGTGCAAAGTAACAACCCACAAAAGTTTTTTGATAAGTAGGAATTACCCACATAAAAGTACCATGAATTTCTCCGCTTTGTTCAAGTTCTTTTTTATAAAGCAACAAAAGTTATACAAATATAACATTTACCACACAAGAAATTTAACAATTTTCGGTGAATGATCCAAGTTTGTGCTTGGGGATTATGTGCTGTCATGCCAAAAGCATATCAATGTGAATCAAGAGTTGGGCATTCACAATGACGCATACAACTACTTCCAGAGAAGAGAGCTGGATAATAAGAACGACATGAAGAATTACTTCCACCACCATTGATACCATTACTGTATGAGTAAGTAAACTAATGATATAGTAAGTGGAAACGTCGAAACGACCATAACTAATATGCAACTGTAAATATAACACCTTTTGAAAAGATGTAAAATACTTCTGCTTGTAAAACCATGGGATCTTAAAGAAATAGAGATTCACTGATGCCTCTCTTTCAGTTGAACATAAACACTCATCTTTAAATTATCACATTGAAAAGGTGGCAAGAAATGCAGTTCCATAATCCAATCATCTTACTTTCGAGTCAAAGACACAAATTATGACGATGTCAAGGAAACAGAATAAAATTGACCAAAAAAAAAAAAAAACAGCTACCGTAACCATTTATACCTCACTAATCCTAAACTTGATTGTCGCATGGCACAAAAACAGAGAGGACGTCCATTTCATAATTTGCAAGCATCGTAACCAACCGACAAGAGTTCTCTTGTCTATTTGCATAATGTGTAAGCAACGTGACTTACATGAGTACCTAAGTAAACCGACAAACGAATTGCAGCAAAATGCAAACCAAGCAACCATTTATCCACAACGCAATAGCCGTTGTATCCAAAAAACAAAAAAAAGTGATCTAAATTGAAGATATTCATTTAGTACCTCTATCGCCTTGCTAGGCGCGACCCGAATCACATTGACCAAATTACCCCTGAACAATCCCTTCCACCCATCAGTCTTCATGATATTGTGGAACACCTCTGTCGTGGAATGGCCACTACTCCCAACCATCAAATGCGTCCTTATGGTCTCCAACGGCGCCACCGCCGTCCGTGATACCGCCCCGGCTATCGCGCCGCTTATCAGCCTCCTGAGCGACGGATTAGAGACCTTTATTTTCAACTTTAGAACGCCCTTCTTCGTCTTTTTCTTCCCAACCCCCTCGTCCCGTACCCCAACTAACCGAAATCCCTCCAGAGACGACATGTACTTGGCGTACAAATCTGCGTACGGTACTTTCACACCCCCATTGTCACGGGAATCTGGAGGATTCGGCGAAACATCGAACCCCATTCCGACCTGACCGACGCTGGCGAATAAGCCTCCGGGGTGAAAGAACCCCTCTTGGAGGCTCCACTGAGAGCCCAAATCACAAACAGAGAAAAGCCCATCTCGTTTATCGTCGAAAAGTCTCCTACCCATCAATCGGAGCCTTGCAAATGTGCTATTGTTTTGAGGATTCTGAACAAAAGCCGTTTGCTTTCATGGGTTTAAGTAAACTCGGAGCGTTTGGAAGGGGGACTCAGTTTTTGGAATAAATGGGTATGTGAGAGAATCGGTGTATAGGAAACACCGATTTTGGAGGCGGTAAAAAAATAGAGAAAGGAACTGTGAGAGGAACGGAAAATGAGCAAAACCCAACAAAAGAGAGAGAGAAGAGGTTAGGTACTCTCTCTCTCCCTCTCTTTTCACCCTTTCTCTGTCTGTGAAAGCTTGTTACCTATATTCTTTGCTGCAACTTGTTAGGTTTGCCGTTAGCTTTCTTCGCCTTGGAGATTCGTAGGTGGGTGATAACAAACTACAAAGGTATATCCTGGAGGAAGAAAGAACGTTGTTACTATTCACAAACGACTTTACCAAATTAATCCTTGAATATAGTGAAACGAATAAGCTCTGTTTGGATGTCCACCCTTGACCCTTGTTCTGTGTCATGGGATGGTTTGAGTCTTTGAGATCCACTGGATTATAAGTTTTAGCGCACCTTATTCATGCTGCAAATCACCCAACCTAAACCGGCAAACGTGCATTTAGTTTTGTAGATATTGTTACATAGTTTGTCTACGAAATTAAACATATATATTTCTTTCTATAATACCAGTTTTTCAAGGGGGGAACAAGAGAAAAACAATTAAGTATTTCTTTTTGGATCTATCAATACTTCCACGTTTCAAGGGGAAAAAATAAAATTTCATTTTTCTATTTATTTATTAATCAATCAGATTGTTATTTTATAATCTCTTCAAATCAAGCAGAGAGTTAATTGCTCTGGAGCAATGATACATTAAAAAAGAAAGAAAGCGCAAGAATGAAACAGAAAGAAAATAAAGCAAAGAGGTAGCAGACCTGTCTTGGACCTTAGAACGACAGAAAATAAAGCGAAGACCAGTCAGTCTTGGACCCTAGAATGACAGAGAAGTTATGCAGGATTTATATTGTTTTTTATGAGAGGGAATTCTACCTGCAATTATATTTCTCCTTTTATTAAAAATTTTTCAACTCATTTCATTATTATAATTTTTTTAAATTTTAAAATAAAAATAATATTAAAAATATATTCTAATAATATTTTATTTAAATTTTTAACTTTAATTTCAATTCATCTCATTTCATATACGAAAACAAACGAGGCCTCCTAATCCCAGTGGACCAACTTTTATAATATAAGGACCTATTAAGCATGGATTGGTTTGTTAGATGGGATGATCTGATCTCATATAATCATACAAATTTATAAACAAAATATAATAAATAATTTAATTTTGTTAAATTTAAAAATAAAAAATTATATTCTAATAATATTTTATTAAACTTTCAACTTTTATCTCACTCATCTCATCTCATTTGTGTAACCAAACGAGTCTGTGTCAAATACCCGAGAAGTAATTGCGACCCAGTCTCAATTAATAGTAATTAAGCAGATGAGATGAGATGAGTTGAGATTAAAGTTAAAAATTAAATAAATATTGTTAAAATATATATTTTTTTAATATGATTTTTGTTTTGAGATTTGAAAAAGTTGAATTGTTTATTTTATTTTGTATAAAATTTTAAAAAAATTATAATAATTAGATAAGATAAGTTAAAAAGAATTATAAAAACAAACGAGGCTTAAAAGTAGACTGCTCTAGCCCGATTGGATCACCCTTTCTTGGCAGGCCAGCACTATTATCTTGCTTTAATTATGAAAAATGCTAGGGAGTCTGATTTGGACTCTTCTTTTTTTTGTCCATTTGTTATTTTTATTTTTTATTTTTTTTATTTAGTGATTAAGAAAGTATCATTTAATAATATTATGAATTTTTTTCTTTTTTTAAAAATATTTAAAAGGGTTAAAAAATAATGTAAAAAGAAGAATTATTTAAAAACTAAAAATAATAATAAATAAAGGCAAACGGGCGAAAAAAAAAAAAAAGGGGAGGCGAAGCACTTCTCTTAACTAATTCCTACCAAACATTTTTGAGGCAGCCTGAATAGGGTGCCCGGCCCACTTCAAATCTAATTAATTATGACCATGTGTGCAAAAATAAAAAAAACTAATGAATCGGTAAATCGGAATGGACCAAATGGTAGATTTGGTCCGGTATTGTTTCTATTTATTTTAAAATCAGTTGAAATCGATCTGATTCTAATTTTAAGTTTTTAACACAGATCGATTTATATATATATTAATTTTTTATATTATATACAATATTTTTTATATTTTAATTTTTTAAGAACCCCACGAGTCCATGATCTTAATTTATAAGAAAAAGCTATATGCCCCTCTGTTGAGTCCCGTTAAAAGCCATTGCTCCATATTTTTTATTTATTTATTATTATTATTTTAACCTAATGATTAAGAAAATATTGTTTAATAATATTGTAAATTTTTTTAAAAAATAATTTGTAATAATTATTTTAGTATTAAAAAATAATATGATAAAATAAATTGGAAAGTGCCTAGCGGAACTCACCAACGGGAGTCCAGCGGTGGGTGTAGAATGATCCTAATTTATATAGGATGATGCTACAGTCACACAGAGAGTAGCCATCAACTGTGTAATTTGTTTTTCAAATATTTTTTAAACCTGTTTAAATATTTAAAAAAATAAACAAATCGATGAGAATTATATATATAATGCTCCATCGAGAATATGGGAAAAGGTAACTTTTTTTTCTTTCTAAAAATATATATTCATTTGAACTTTCTTATTAGAACGCAGACTCAAAACTTAAGAGTATTTGGAGAGGTCATAAAGATCGAAAAAGATAGAAGATTCAAGTATTACAAGCATATCATGATCAAGTCCAATATTAAGAAGTTGAAATTAAAATTAAAAGTTGAATAAAATATTATTAAAATTTTTTTTTTAATATTATTTTTATTTTAAAATTTAAAAAATTTGAATTGTTTATTTTATTTTATATAAAAATTTAAAAAATTTATAATGATAAGATAAGATGGGTTGAAAAGAATTATGAAAACAAACGAATAATTATTTTCAACCCGTACCATATATCCTAATTAATTTGATCATAATCTAAATGGATAACAGTCAAAACAAATTAATTAGTACTACTCGTGATGAGTCTGATGACGAATAAAAAGAAGTAGCTCTCAAAACATGATCTTCAACCTGCTAGATCGCCCACTAAGTACATATTTTTCAGTCCTCAACTTTACTGATAATAATAATATTCAGTAATGCTAGATACAATCATAAAGTATATAAGCACCGTATATTTATTTTTAAATAAATAAATAAATATGAGACACATATAAAAAAATATTAATTAAAAATATAACTGGAGGCTTATTGTCCATTAATTTGGACCACTTCAAAGACATGATCAACTCCGCCACTATGTGATGAGAAAAACCACAATATTATGATCGATCGGGTGGTCATATACCAGAAGCATTAACGCATGCGGAAATCATGTCCCATTAATGCCTATATATATAACCACGTGTGAAAGTTAAATGTTTTTTTCAAATGTTTGAAAGGGGTTAAAAAAATGTTTAAAAAAAGGTTGATTACACTAAAGGCATGCCCAACGGTAAAAATTGAATAGCACAATAACATATATAATTTATATGTAAATGAGAAATGACATTTGCAGTCATAGAGTGTGCAAACATCATGTTTCTTTTGAAAAAAGTGAATAAATATAGAATCCACGTGAAGAAACTAATCTTTTAATGGTAGATCCTATTATTTTTTAAAAGAAATGTGCGGCGTATAACACATAACTGAATCTAACATTACTATTATTAAAATGCAAGGCGGCCGAAATCATGATAGCCATCGCATGTGATATTTTAATCCATGTTCCACTTAATGCCATATTTTAATATATAGTGGAACGAAGTCATTCAACTCTTGATATATATAAAGAAAACCCTTAATTATCGAAAGATCTTTTGAAATACCAACCATATATTACTTGCTATAAAACATTGACCTCTGTTATGATCCACAAATAAGATCGAAGTGGTAGTCTGGTAGGCATCCATGATGGATCGATGTTATTGCCGATCGAGTATATATAAATGATGATGGAAATTAAACAATTAAAGAAATTAATTAGACAGCATATATTTATATATATATATATTTATATGCATGCTGATCGATCTGGATCATCAAGATACATAAATTTTAGAACAACTATCCAAATGAGGCCGGCGCCGGCCTTCTTAACAACATTGCTTCCGCTAGTTTGCATATGCTTTGATATTATTCTTGGAGCTCTCGGGGACGTTGGGACGGCAAAGTACTATGCTCCTCCCTACTTGCGTAAGTAGCTAGCTCTAGCATCAGACCCCTCCACCTCCCATCCCATGCATGCATGCACTTTCGTACTGTTTTCTTCTCTCTTATGGATCTGTTCTTCTTGTATTTTTCACTGCCTTCCTTAATTAGTATAAAAATCACTTTATATTATGATTATTATGATTTATTAATGGTTTTTTTTCTAAAAAGTTCTTTTTTTCCCCGGATAAAGCAACACAATGCAATGCAACGGTACTGACGAGAACCAATTCCCTACCGATGGATATTTTGCTGCAGTGTCGGAGGGCTTATGGGACAACGGAGGAGCATGTGGTCGGAAATACCGAATGCGGTGCATCAATGGCAGTTACCGGTATCGGGGCCGTTCTCGCCGTTATCGCATGTATCCCCGGTACAGCCCATGCACCGGCGAATACATAGTGGTGCAGGTACTTGATCATTGTCGAGAGGACCCATGCCCAACAACAATGACCCTGTCTCTTAAAGCTTTTCGCGCCCTCTCCATGTATAGTTCCAAAATCAACGTCGAGTTTATACAGTAATAGCCTCGTCCACCAATATCATCGTATCTCCTCTGTTTTAACAACAATCATTTTTACAGGCCAATCAGCGTGCATTAATGCTGATATATTTTGTGTTTGCAGAATTTGATCGTGGGAATACCGCAGTCAAAGACTCATCATGATCAGTTGCTAGAGGATTAATAGGTCTTGCATGCATCCAATAGATGCTTTTTCAAGATCAAGATCCCGTGGATCGATTTTAGTTAGTTTCTATTCAGTATTGGGCATGGGATAGTTTAAATTTTCTTAACGTAACAATTTATATATGATTGATTCTCTGATTAGCTTCTATAAGGGGCATTTACACAAAGAATGAAGTATAGATTTTTACCAATTATGTGCTATACCAATAAACAGCCGTGCCTGAAAAAGTGCGTGTACAATTTTCTTTAAATGAAAAAAAAAAAAAAAAAACCAAATGTGAAGCAAGACGCAATTTTCTTTAATTTTTGTACTTATTTATCCTCCGTGACTCGTTAGCAATAACTCTTCGCTGAAAATTGATTTGTGACATTCGTCTGTCCAAAGTCTATACCTAAATCAAAATGCAATTTTCAGCCATAAGACCGAAGTTGCTACGTACCATCAACGTTGCAACGGTCACCACCTCATCCTCGCCCCACCACCCTTCCAGTGCCACCACCAGTAAAAGAGCAGCAGAGCAACGCTGCTTGGCCCTCTTCCAGGACCATACCTGCAACAGTTTTCCGAAGCTCGTCCAGACCCACACCCACATCCTAAAATTGGGTCTCCATAACAACCCTCTCGTCCTCACCAAGTTCGCCTCCACCTCCTCAGATCTC
Source organism: Pterocarya stenoptera (assembly GCA_003123785.1). Lineage (NCBI taxonomy): Eukaryota > Viridiplantae > Streptophyta > Magnoliopsida > Fagales > Juglandaceae > Pterocarya > Pterocarya stenoptera. The sequence goes on along the minus strand of QEOT01008170.1, from coordinate 4,401 downwards.
GACGCTATTGACTATGCCTCATCCTTTATATTCTCACCCGACGCTGATACCCGGCTCTACGATACCTTCCTTTTCAATACCATCATTCGAGCCTATGCCCAAACTAGTCAGTCAAAGGAAAGAGCTTTGTATTTTTACAATGTTATGCTTGATTATGGAGTTTGGGCAAATAAATTCACGTACCCATTTGTACTCAAGGCCTGTGCTGGCCTCCGGGTCTTGAGTTTGGGTCAATCCCTTCATGGATCGGTTGTGAAACTGGGATTTGATGATGATGCTCATGTTCAGAATACTATGGTTCACATGTATAGCTCTTGCAGTGGAGGGATTGAGTTTGCTCAAAAGGTGTTCGATGGGATGCCGAAGATGGACTCTGTGTCTTGGAGTGCGATGATTGGAGGGTATGTCCGACTGGGGTGGTCGACAGATGCGATTGGTTTGTTTAGGAAAATGCAGATGGTGGGAGTTCGCCCAGATGAGATCACTATGGTCTTGGTTCTCTCTGCTTGTACGGATTTAGGTGCGCTTGAGCTTGGGAAGTGGGTTGAGTCGTATATTGAGAAAGAGAGGGTTCAGAAGAATGTGGAGCTCTGTAATGCCCTCATTGACATGTTTGCAAAGTGCGGCGATGTTGATAAAGCTCTGAAATTGTTCAGAAACATGAGCGAGAGAACAATTGTTTCTTGGACTTCTGTGATTGCTGGTCTGGCAATGCATGGTCGTGGTTTCGAAGCCGTTTCCTTATTCGAAGAGATGATAGGAGCTGGGGTGGCTCCAGATGATGTGGCCTTTATTGGGTTGCTTTCTGCTTGTAGTCACTCGGGGTTAGTTGAAAAGGGCAGAAAACATTTTGATTCAATGACAAAAGAATTCAAAATTGTGCCGAGGATAGAACACTACGGATGTATGGTGGATATGCTGTGCAGGGCAGGACATGTCAAAGAGGCACTGGAGTTTGTTAAAAAAATGCCCATTAAGCCAAACCCAATAGTTTTGCGAACCCTGATCAGTGCTTGCCATGCTCATGGCGAGCTCAAGATTGGAGAGAACATCACTAAACAGCTAATCAGAAATGAGCCTATGCATGAATCCAACTATGTATTACTTTCCAACATCTATGCAAAAATGTCCCATTGGGATAAGAAAACCAAAATTAGAGAGGTGATGGACAAGAAGGGGATGATAAAGACTCCTGGGAGCACTATGATTGAGCTCGATAATGAAATCTATGAATTTGTAGCTGGAGATAAATCACAAAGACAGTACAAGGAAATTTATGAAATGGTGGACGAAATGGGGAGGGAGTTGAAGAGGGCTGGATATGCTCCCACCACGTCAGAGGTGTTGCTGGATATTGATGAAGAAGACAAGGAAGACGCCTTGAACAGGCACAGCGAAAAGCTGGCTATTGCTTTTGCCCTTGTTAATACACCACCAGGAACTCCTATTCGGATTGTGAAGAATTTGCGAGTTTGTAATGATTGCCACTCTGCTACTAAATTCATCTCTAGGATTTATAATCGAGAAATAGTGGTGAGGGACCGGAACCGGTTTCACCATTTCAAGGAAGGGTTCTGCTCGTGTAAAGATTTCTGGTGACAATGCTGATAATCTCAAGAGAACTACAGAGGGATTAGATCCTCCTTGAGGGGTCTCATGATCATTCAGGTAACCGTGCCAAAGTTTGATCCATGTATCAACGTTACAACTGGACAAGTTTCTTCCCCAAAGTTGGATCGGAAGGCCTGTCTGTCGGAAGAACAAATCTATTAGTACATCCGGTGTGCGACAGAACTGTGGGTGCCACTGACCTGAATTCCTTATTTGAGAGAGAGCCATGTTTCCACTGTGCTTTATACTCTGTATAGAGGATTGGCCTTGGAAAATCAGTCTGCCGTGCTGATCAGTGGTGCAACAGATACTCTGACATAAGGTTTTGTAGTTCGGGTAAGCTCTGTTGCCTCAGGACGAGAGAGAGCGAGAGAGAGATCTACAATCCATTGGTTTAGATCCAGCACAAGGCAATGACGAAAGAGAAGGTCCAACAAACCAGCACAGAGCATGACTCCCCAATTGATAAGAAGCTCCAAATGAGTACGCATTTGTTATAGTGCAATCACCGAACTAAAGTTCTGGAAACCTTTAGGTGTAATAAGCGAGTTTGCACAAATACTAATTCAATGTTATAGTGCCTCTTATGAAATTGTTGTTCGTTTGTCTATCTCTTAAGAAATCGCTCTCCTATTTCAAAGAGACGTTTTTGCCTTCTTTCAAAGACTGAAAATTAAACTTCGAGATAAAGGTTACATTATCAAACGAAATATACAAAATGACCCCAAAATGTGAGCCTAACTATCATGTCATGTAGATATCCGCCTCATACCAAATCATAATAGCGTTAAATATGAAGAAATAACCATAGCAAATATTTTATAAGAACGAGTTCCTACCCAAACATAATCCAGGGAAAAAAAAGAGGGTATTTGATACTCTTACTCTTAAGACACAGTGTAATGGACTATAAGCAACAGACCGAACCTAAAATCCCTGAACATTGCTGAAGAACAACCACAGTTGGCAGAACAAGAAGCACAATTTCATCCCTTTCTCGTTATTTCCATACTCTTCCTTCATTTTTTCCACAAACTAAAATTTCTAGAGCTCCTAATTAAATCAATTTTGCAATTCGCTCTTCTTTCCCAATCCATCTTCTTCCCTTTCTTCCAACAACCTCCCAGCCTCCTCATCGACCTGGGCAGCCTTCTTCTGCGCCTCCTTCGCCTTCAGAGCCTGCAATTTCGAGTGGTTGTAATAGGCGACACCCAAGAAAGCAAGAAAGTACCCAAACAAATTAATGGGTGTCACCATGTCCTTAATGACCGACCACGAAAACGCGATCAACAACCAGTCCTTCACCACGCCGGCCACATTCATGGTCAAAGCCGAAGTCTTTCCCACCAGCAAAAACACCGCGAGATTCAGAGCAAATGCGCAGAGAGAATTGGTGCCGAAGGTGAAGAAATCAAAGTGGAAGCTAGAAGATTCCTTCAACAACGGATACTCCACGAAGATCCAGGGCACGGAGAGGAAAACGAAGCAGCAGGGAGCGACGTAGTACAAGGAGGTAATGGGATTCAAGGAGATACCTTTGGAGGTGAGCAAGATTTGGATCATGACAAGCCTCGTGGCTTCGAAAGCCACGGCACCCAGTTGGAGAATGACACCCCAGGAGTCGAATTTAGCTTCTCCATAGGCAGCAATGGCGACTCCAAGGGAGATGGAGAGCATGTTGGCCATGGTGTTGGACTTGAAGGACTCTTTCTTGAAGAGGATGCCGATGGAATAGACGGCGACGGGCATGAGGGCCTTGAGCATCTGGATGAAGGAGACGGAGAGGTAGATGTAGGCGGAGTTGGAAAGCCAGAGGGAGAGGGAGTAGAGGGCACCGATGGGGACGACGGAGGAGAGATAAAGTTCGCGGGACATGGAGACAGGCTCGACGAGGCGGAGGACGCGGACGAGGAGGAAGGCGATGGAAGCGCAGAAGGCCATGTGGATCATGGTAAGGGAAATTGGGAAGGGCCAGTTGTACAACTTCTTGTCCAGAATGTACTTGTTGTAGACGATCACCGAAAAGCTGAGGACGATCCAGATGAAAACGTAGGTGTAGGACTTACAGATCTTCCTGCCGACGCTGTCGCCTGAAGCGCCGCCCTTGCCCATTGTTGCAGACGCTGTTGCTGTTGCTCTCGCTCTCGCCTCACTCTGGCGATCAGATTCGAAAATCAGTAGTGGAGTTTGAGACTGAACCTGAAAAGGAATAATATAATTTATATATATATATATATATTTATATATTAGGAAGAGGGGACCAGCGGAGATAGGAGTTATATGTGGCATAAAACTCTACGACTTTACGTTGATGTGTCTGTGGCAGAGAATAGGCCTCTTTGGGTTTTCACTTTTCTCTACTTTTTTTTTTTTTTATAATTATTTAATTTATTTATTTAAAACAGAAATTTTATTACCCCTCACTTGTGGCCGAAAACCTTCAAACAAAACAAACCGATAAAAACAAATACAACTTCCCCCAACCAATAAAACAATGGAAGGGATTTTTCTGTTTATTTAATTTTTATAATTTAGGAAAACAGAAAGGAAAAAAACTACGTCCAAATGTCAATCAATCATGATTCATGAGTCATGATTCATGACCCCTACTCCAGTTGGGCACACGCATATAAAGCCCGTTTAAGACATCATCATTGGAAAGCCCAATAGTAAAGAAATTGGTGTGAAAAATTGAATTGAAGAAAAATTATACTCACCTTACTATATTATATACTGAAAATAAATAAATAAATAAATAAAAATATACGTCGTGTGGTGCAGGACGGTTAT
>QEOT01008169.1:7996-42538 GCA_003123785.1 Pterocarya stenoptera | reverse complement strand
ATTAATTTATTATGCTGGGAAAAGTTCAAAACCATTCGAATGGTGATTTTTTTGTTCGAAAGGAAAATATTTGGTGGCAAAACCTGGCGGGAAGGTTTCTAAACCATTCGAACGGAATATATTTAGTACGAACATATTCAAGCACCACATTTATACATTTAAACGTATAATATTAATCTTGGTACGTAAGTCAAAATATAAAATATATATCATATATACAAATTCATTAATTAATTTTATGTAATCAATTTAAAGATATTTTAATGATTTCTTTTATGTTAAATAAGATATTTAATTATCAACCATACACCACATAATATAAATCAATAATTATTCTAGAAAAGACAAAATATTTAATTTACAACTAAAGCAAATTATTAGAACATGATATATATTGTCCATAACTATAACAAAAAAAAATATATATATATATATAAAAATAAAAAATAGAAGCTACTGTGATGCGAGGTCTCTGCACACATCCTCGATTGAAGCTAATTGTCTCTCTACCTGTGTTAGTTGAGTACTGAGCATGAGTTGAGTTGCATTATTGACATTAATCTTTGTACGTAACTCATTAATCTCTGTATGTAACTCAGAGACACTAGTAGTAATCTCTGTACGCAACTCAGACATAGCAGTATGCACTGCATCGATCACCGCTGATGTGTGTAAGCTCATCTCAACACGTAGTATGTCGGTCATCTCCTCGCGAGTAGATGTGCGTGATGCCTCGGCCTGTGTAGATGCCTTACCAGGCCATACTCCAGTATCTCCCGGTTGTGCATCTCTCTGAATATCAACCCTGTCAGGAATCTGTCCACGAAAATGAAATCTCGAGTGTCCTGTACTCCATGACAGGGTGGTGTTGTTGATCGGTCCCATTGGCTGTCGTGCAAGCTTGGCAACTTCTGGCACGACCCCAACATATAGCAAAAATGAGTGATCAGGATCCCAAATGGCAGTATATCTGTCGTAATGTACCGAGCCTCTGATCGGATCCTCTCAAATATATACCCCACGAGGTTGATCGGAATGCCATGAGCGACCCGTATCATAAATTCCGCTCGATCCAAGCCAACTTTGGTCTTGTGCTACTAAGGGTCAATATTGTTGGTGATGATCAAATTCAACAAGTGTATCGACCTTATCTGTGTAAACTAGTCTCTCGTCCTAAGACATCTCTACATCACCTAGAGGATCAGACTCTCTAGGTGGCAGGTTCAGATAGGCATCGACCAGCCTAGGAATACCGAGATATGCAACGAGTCCATCCGCTGAAAATATAACAGGAGCTCCTTGGACACAGATCTTGTACGCCCCTCTATCGTTTGGGCTGGCACCACCGAGCTTTTATATAACTCAGCAACGATGTCAATGTGGGAAATGAGCTCCATTCCTTCTTCTTGCTGATCTAAGATTGGTACACAGCTACAATCAATGAATACTGATGGGAGGGAATGACCCTCCCATATAAGAGTCACAGATTAGACAGTTTTATCTAATGCTCAAGTTTAACTCCCATATAAGAGTTATAATATAATTAACTTAAAAATAATAAACATAGAAATTATTTATACTTAAACTCATATTAATACTTAAAAGATAATAGTTGTAAAAACTATCTTACAACTAACTTAAAAAATAATAAAATTAAATTATAAATAACTTAAAAATAATAAACATAAGATTTATTAATATTTAAACTCATATTAATACTTAACAAATAATAGTTGTAAAAACTATGATACAACTAACTTAAAAAATAATAAAAATTATAAATAACTTAAAATAATAAACAGAAAAATTATTAATACTTAAAACACATATTAATACTTAAAAGATAATAGTTGTAAAAACTATCTTACAACTAACTTAAAAATAATAAAATTAAATTATAAATAACTTAAAAATAATAAACATATGATTTATTAATATTTAAAAGATAATTAATTAAAAACTATGAGGACTAACTTAACAAATAATAAAATTAAATTTTAATTAATACTTAAAAATAACTATAATGTATAAAGTAAAATTTAATATACTAAGGATACTGAAAATACACTAAATATTAAAAAAACATAATAATTAGGATACTTACAATACACTTAATATTTATGATACTTTAAATACTCATGATATATATAGATACTTAAAATACATAATAATTAAAATACATAATTATGATTTGGGGATTCTTATATATTCTATTCTTGTATCATCTTGTATTCTCGTATTTTTTATTTTTTATTGTTGTGTTTTAATATCGTATCTTCTACTTGCCATTGAAATAAACCTTAGACCCGCTTTAGAGTTATCAATCATGTTGAATGGTTGATTGATAACTCTTGAATTGTCTAGAATGGACAGTTTAGAATTGTAAGATCATTCTCGCAAACTATTCGAACTATATTTGTTGTCGTCCAACTTTATAATTTTGGTAGATTCCTCTCTTGCTTTCCAGATATGTAGTTTCGGTAATGGTGCAATGACGTGTTAATTATCAGTACACACAACCAAACAAACATATTTTGAGAACTATGTGGAGATGCTACCGAAATTTTGTTGGATGTGACAGATAATAGATCATAGGTTGGTGACTATGATCTTACTATTCCGAATTGGATAGGACCAACTATCCTGTGAAAGGTGGCATACTCCTTTATTGATACAGGATACATACATATTTGAACTTGATGCACACGTGACTGTTTGTAATGAAGATAATCGGCATGGATAAGAGATGGATGTGAGTTAGCGATCGATTGGGACATAATTAAAATGTATATGCTGAAAGTGTTAAGAAATTTTTGGAGTTCGCATTTGGTACATGCGATAGTGATGGGCGTATTAGATGCCCATGCACAAAATGTAGGAATTTGCATTCTCATAAAATAGACTTGGTGAGAGAGCATCTGTTTGTCAAAGGTATTAATAAGGGTTATACTGGTTGGGTCTTACACGGTGAACCATATCTAACTGTATTTGAGGTGCCACATGAAGAAGAAGAGATTGATGAAGATGTACAACTAGAGGTTGTTGAAGATGAATATGATGAGGATATAGAGCAAATGTTAGGTGACATCAGTGCGAGAATGTTTATGGATGAATGTGACACGGACATATCAAGTTCAAATGATGGGGGCCATAACACTTTTGCACGATTGTGGAATGATTCACAGCGTGAGCTATATCTAGGATGCAAAAGACACAGTAAGTTGTCATTTACTGTAAGACTGCTTCACATAAAATCAATGTGTGGATTATCTATTAAGGCTATCAATATGTTACTTGAGCTGTTTAAAGAGGCATTGCCGATAGACAATACTTTACCTTATAACTTATATGAAGCAAACAAGTTAAAACGAGAACTTGGATTTGATTACAATGTAATACATGTACGTAAGAATGACTGTATATTATTTTGGTGAGAGAATGAGTAGTTGAACGAGTGTCCCATATGCCATAAATCAAGATGGACATTAGACAAGCAAAATGTGCCACAAAAGGTCGTACGCCACTTTTCATTGATACCTAGATTACAACGATTATTTATATCATGCGCAACGGCTGTAGACATGACATGACACTCATTAGGCAGAGCAAGGAATGATGATATTTTGTCACATCCTACTGACTCCCAGGTGTGGAAGGAATTTGCGCAGGAACACCCATGGTTTGCTGAAGAACCGCGTAATGTGCGACTTGGGTTGACAACAGATGGATTTAATTCGTTTGGGAACATGAGTACTAGTCATAGTACTTGCCAGTTGTACTTATGCTGTATAATCTACCATTGAGAAACCGTATGAAAGATCCATATTTCATGATGAGTTTGTCATTCTAGGTCCGAGATCACCGAGAAATGATATAGACATACACTTATAGCCATTGATTTCAGAATTGAAAGATTTGTGGGAGAATGAGGTTGTCACATTTAATTCATCAACAGGCAAGTCGTTCAAGATGAATGATGCAGTGTTATGGACAATGAATAATTTTTTCGCTTATGGAAACTTGTCAGGTTGGAGTACTAAGGAGAAAATGGCATGTCCAACTTGTAACAAACATATCAAATCTGAATGACTTACGTACGGGGGGAAATTATGTTTCATAGGTCATCATCGATTTTTACCTGGTGATCATAGATGCCTTGAAAATTCTAGAATGTTTGATGGAACTATTGAATGGGGCCAACCTCTACCATATTTGTCTGGTGAAAATATACTTGCATAATTTATAGATATTGGTTGTAATGAATTTGGTAAAAAATAACAAAAGAGAAAACGAGCTACGAATGAGTTGAATTAGACAAAGAAGAGTATATTTTTTGAACTCCCGTACTAGTCGAAGTTAAAATTACAGCATAGTTTTGATGTTATGCATATTGAAAAAAATATCTATGAATCCATATTGGGAACATTGATGTCAATTGAAGAAAAAAAAAAGGATACATTAAACTCAAGGAAGGATTTGAAGTGGTTGGGAATAAGACCTAAAATATAATCGTAAGAAAATAGTTTGTCTGTCTATATGCCGATTGGGTGGTATACATTGTCATGGAATGAAAGGACTACATTTTGTGAGTGGCTAATGAAGATTAAGTTACCAGACGGTTATGTCTCGAATCTAACAAGGTGTGTGAGAACATGATTGGAAAATAATTGGATTAAAAAGTCATGATTGTCATATTTTCTTACAGTGTATCTTGCCTATTAGTATCCGTGGATACTTGATGATAGACGTGCACGTGGCTTTGACTGAGTTGGGTGTATTTTTTAAAGACTTATGTGCTAGGACATTGAATGTAGAACCATTGGATTGAACGGAACGAAAAATTGCCATAATATTGTGTAAGTTAGCAAGTATTTACCCACTGTCATGGTTCATTTAGTCGTTCATTTGCCACGTGAGGCTCGATTTGCATGACCAGTTCAATATAGATAGATGTATCCCATTGAAAGATTCCTTGAAAGGTTGAAACATACAATGGGTAACAAGGCCCGCCCAAAAGAATCAATTGCAGAAACATATATTGATGATGAGTGGTATACCTTCTGTTCCAAATATTTCCACAGAGTTAACACTAGGTTTGATCAACCAGAAAGAAACTTTAACGTTGACCGAGCAAGACAAAGGAATGTGTTTTCTGTGTTTTCCCAACAAGTACATCCAATTGGTGCAGTGTGTAGTTATGACTTGTGTGGAAGAGAGTTTAAGAAAGCTCAGTGGTACGTGCTGAACAATTGCCCTGAGATAGAGAACTACTTGAAGTAAGTTATAACTTTTTCTTAATTTAAATTCGCTCATTTACTTTAAAAAATTCTAAGAATATAAAAGATTTGTGATAATCATCAATTTCAGTGATCATATTAATGTGCTCAAGGAACTGGGAGTAAATAATATAAACCAGAAACATGAAGAGGAGTTCCCGAGATGGTTTGAAGAATGGGTAATGACATTACATATGGTTTAGTCAGTAACAAATGAAAAAATATTGATTTAAAGTTTGATATAATATATGCTTTACTCAATATGTAGGTTGAACAAATACATGCGAATAATGCAAATGATATATCGGATGAACTGCATGCATTGGCGCGTGGCCCATTGAGACACGCTGCTCGATATTCTGCATGTATTTCTCGGGGAAGTAGGTATCACACAATGGACTAAGATTGTTATTGGAAAATCCAAAATAGTAGTGTCCTAGTCGAAGGAAGTCATGATGGAAAAAATATTGATTTCTATGGGGTTATTGTTGATATAATTGGAATGAAGTATTTGGGGGAGCTTGTGGTATATCTGTTTAAGTGTGATTGGTGGGATTTAAGCAATCCTCAAATTGGAGTCCGTGATGATGAATATTTTTTGAGTGTTAATACATCACAAAAATGATATGAAGATTATTCTTTTATTTTGGCTTCTCAAGCATCTCAAGTATTCTACTTAGATGACCTGGAGTTAGCTTTAGATAATTCAACATTTTCCTCAATTGTCGCATCAACAATTTCAGCCTCAACATCTTCTCTATTTAATGGAATTATTTCATACTGGCTCAAATCCACATACAAATTTAAGGCGGGTTGACTCTCTTGGTATGCTTCTTGAGTAGAGGGGTCATCTTCTTCTATCATCATGTCCTTCCGCCTGAGAGATAGGAGAATACTTTTGTACTACTCACCATTGATTTCTACAGATGATGAGAGCAAATTGTCAAATGAAACTGATACAGATTATGATTGACCAATTATGTGTTAACATTACACTTTATGAGAAATATTTTACTTATTGAATATATCAGTGGTTTGAAAATGCCACCAAAGAAGAAGGAAGTTCGTAACCCATATCCACCTGTTCCTAACTCTCATTCAGACTCACCATTAGAGATTGACTATACAGAACAAGGTAAAAATCTAATACTCATAAAAGTTATTAATTAAGGTCATATAATAGACATATAATACAGATTGATTACAATGGTATATTTTTTAGAGACACAGTACAATCTCGTCAAGTTTGAGGCACCACTAGTGGCGTTGGAAAAATATCGTAAGGTAGGTAAGATCAAGGTTAGCATTCCTGATAAACATAGCAGAGGCGAAGGACAACCAACAGCTTGGCTTGCATCGCATGTGGGCGCTCTTACACGAACTTATGCACATTTAGCAATGACTTCATGGAAAAAGTCTCTCAAGATGTTAAAGAGTTTATCAAGAAGCGTTGTTTGGTAATGTTTAAAATATTGATTTAGTAGAATAAATTTTTATATTTTACTTAAATTTAGAATATTATAAATGATAATATGTTCGTGACTTTTTTTTTAAGGATGATTTAAAATTAAATTTTGGTTGGAGAGAGGGGCCTAAGATTGTGGAAGAGTTTATGAGTAATGCATTTCGCAAATATAAGGCGAGGTGTCATGAGCATTATAATAAGTTTGAGAACAATGAATATGCACGCCAACATCATTTTCAAGATGTCCGACCTTCTGAGTAGGAAAAACTTTGTGACATGTTTGAAGATCCATCATATCATATATAATTAAATTAATTATTTTACTTGTCCTATTTGTCATTTTGCTTCATCATATTTTCAATTTCTTTCCAGGAGCAAAGTTCTATAAACAAAACAAATAAATCAAAATTGAAGATTAATCATCATGTAGGCTCAAGATATTTCCATCGTTTCTCTAAGAAATTGGTATTACTATTTTTTTATTAATTGGATATAGTTAATTATTTGGATGAATCAGAATGATGTTATAACTTAACACATTTATTGTAGCAAGATTCAGATACCAATTATGATTTGACAAAATTATATATTGCATCGTACACAGATCGTAATGGAGAGTGGACTCATTCTGATGCCCGTGAAAATTATGTAAGTATTATCACCTGTTTTAATTAAATATATTACAATATTTATGACGATATTAATTCTTTATCTTATATATGTCAAAAATAAAATGGTTGCCCTACGTGCTGAATCGGCTTCAGATAAAAATTCCTCAACAAGTGATATTGATATTTTTACACAAGTCCTGGGTTAATGTTCAGGATATTTGAATGGTTTGGGTCGCTGTGTAAAGTTTTCTCTCTCTTCCTCTTCTTCCGGGTTTGCCTCTACGACTTCTATTGTGCTAGAGAATGCGAATTTCGGAATCGAGGAATTGACTGTAAGGTAACATGAGTTAGAAACTCAATTGACGAAACAAGCAGACATGGAGATGCTCATCAAACAACATGAAGAACAACAAGAAGAGTTCAGGAGACAGGCGCAACTCCAAATGCAGTAGCTTATGCAACAGTACAGGCCTCCAAGCAACTGATGGTTTTTTACATGCATATTTTAGGATTATCTATTTATGTACGAACAATGCCAGTTTCACTGTTATTTATTTAGTTCTCACTTATTATAAAACTTTTGTGAGTACTAAACAGTTTCTAATGTATTTTTTCAAATATTATGAAAGCCTACTTGATTTTTTATTATTGAGTTTAAATAAAATAGTTACTGTTCGAACAAAATTTATTAAATCGTTCAAATGACCATATAACTTTCAAACGCCATTTATTTTCGCAGTGTTCGAACATAACTTTTCTTCTGTTCGAATGCTTATACCGTTCGATCTCTCCCTATAACGTTCGAACGGACAGTTATATTTATATCGTTCAAACGGGTGTATAATGTATTTTTGTTCGAACATTTTTTGAAACCGTTCAAAAAAATTAATCAAGTTTGAATGTAAAATTGTAACCGTTCAAATGATATTCTGGGATGAATTTCAACTGTGACAAAAAAACTTACCCATTCGGACGTGGTCGAACGGTTTTCTTTAAATTCGTCCCAAAAGATATTTTTTGGGATAAAATGGTGATTTTAGTCCCAAAATATCTTTTGAGACAGTGTTGTTGGGACGAACTCGAGACGAACTTTTTTGTCCCAAAAATATTTTTGGGATGAAATGACAATAATTTGGGACGAAAAATTTCATCCCTAAAAGGCGTTTTTGTTGTAATGCTAAAATCATCTCTAATAACACAATTATATAAAATCCAAAAACTCCATAACATATTAATTCATTTACTAAAACCAAATATCCACGTTCCTTCATAGGGACAACAAAGAAATTCTCAATAAAATAAATTAAAAACTTCTCAAAGACTCGAAAATATCTTTAACACAAAATATCAAAATAATCGAAAATAATCAAATTTCTAACTATGACTCTCAAATAAATATTTGTACCCTTGGGCCCTTATTCCTATATGAACACCCAATCTCTCTAATACTACTACTCTTGCTCTCTAGCAGAACCATCAAAATTATCTGAAAAATGTTTAGAGATAAGGGATGGGTTATCAACAACTAAGTAAATAGAAAACATATACTAGTATGCGAATATGAGCATTTACAGAATTCAGAATGCATAACAAAACATTTTTTATTTTTAGAATGCAGAGTCAGAACATATTATCAAAAATATCAGAAAGAAAGCTGAAAAATATTCATAATCAAAATCCCTTTGGCATGGCATAAACTGAAATATCACATTTTATCTTATCATATCAAAATAGAGACCATGCTTAGCCCCATGGTAGGGTTGTGCCAACGGAGCAGAAATAGAATGTAAATCTTCAAAAGTACTTTGGCATAACATATTTGATTCATTATCATCATCATAGCAGAGCATCATATTATAATGGAGGCCATGTTTAACCCCCCCGTGGTAGGGTTATGCATTTGTGGATAACCAAGCAGATGCATATCAGAACTAAAACAGAATACCACTATTCTTATCCGGGGCAAGGCCATTTTATATCAGAACAGAAACTATGTCAAACCCTCTTGGTAAGGTCTCTAATTGAATAGAGTAGAAACATAATAAGATACAGAACCAGATAGTCATGTCAAAAGTTTTTCAGATACCACATCTTATCAAAACAGAGTATTGAACAGAATCGGAATATAACAGAATCAGATCACAAAAATATAGTTTATGCACTAAATTTTATATTCGCTCTTTTTTGCGAAACAAAATGCCAAAATAAGCTCATGTCTACACAAGTCATGACAGAAAATACTTTCTTTTTATACAGAATTTCATGAATAATGCAGAACAATTAACTGAGGTTGTTTCAAAATTCATTTTAGAACAAAATATACATATTTTCAAAATTGACCTCAGTCCATTTCATTTTTATGTAAAGTCTAGCATAAGAACCTCGCTTACCTGAACTTCTTAGCTTATCAAAATTTCTTCACAGTAGTACTGAATGAAAATTAATCATCACCAACAAAATTATCATGTAACTCCCATAAATTTCAATTCGATTCCTAAACCTATAGTACTAAAGTAATCTATTTTTCCTAAATGTCTAAAATTCTCTTAATCCTAAAAAATACCATCACTTCCCAATTTCATCAATAATTACTTAATTTCTCCGACTACGACAATAAATTTTGAATCATTTACTACTGAAATCTCACTATAAAACATTTAATATCAACTAACATAATTTAAAACCTTAAATATTTTCTATAGGAAAAATAAAGTTTCTATAATAAATTATAACCTGGTCAATCTCATTTTAAACACAAATCCAAGGTAGAATATAGAAAGAAGAAGCCCATCGTAAAATCAATCCAACCGAATTATGAGTTCAAAACACCTTATAATTTGACTTGCAACTTAGAGGGTAAAATAATAATCTCATAAAACAAATCTTCTCCTACGTAAAATCTAAAAACTACTTTAGTTTGTAAAAGATCACTAGCGAGAGGGAGACCCAGGTGCGACAGAGACTCACTGAGAGGAGTTGCGGTGGAGCTGGGCAAATGCGAAGGTTGTGTTGGCAAGGTGAGCGGCTGAGCACTGATGTGTGTGTGTGAGTGAGAGAGAGAGAGAGTGAGTGAGTGAGTGAGTGAATGAGTGAGTGAGAGAGAGAGAGAGAGATGAGAAAGAGTGAACACAGTGAGAGAAAGGGATGGAGAAGCAGTGGAACAAGGCAGAACTAAGGCGGCTCAAGGCTGACGGGAAGATGACGACAGACGGATTGTGTGGCTAGCCCGATAATTGTTCCGTCATATGGTGGTGATCAACTGAGTTTGTGGTGTTTCTCTGTTTTCGGAGGAGAAGTAGAGGCTCTTTTTCGATGATGGCTGTTGATGGTAGAGGGAGGGCTACGGAGTAGTACGATAGGCCTTGGGTAGGCGATTTTCGTAAGGTGGAGGTGGTGGTTCTACTGGATGACAAAGAACTAGGCAGTGGTTGAGGTTCCGTGCGTGATGGTTTGTGGGTTGGTATTGGGAGGCACTAGGGCATCATTTGGGTGGTTTCTACATAGCGTTGCTCTCAGCCTTCTCATGGCACTGTTGTGCATGGCTCCAAGAGTTTCCATGAAGGACAGACTGCCACAGTGAGCATGGAGGTTGCTTCCATCGGTGGTCTTCATGGGGTTGGGTTGTGCAGAGACAAAGACGGTGACTGCATGGAGGTTGTGAAGGGTGGCGGCTTCATCGTGGGAGAGTTACCTTACAGTTTGACTCTTGAGAGGTTGCTTCTCTATACAATGGAGGATGAGGGAAGGAGACGGAAACCCTATTATTGGGTTTTCTTAATGCATGAAGGATCTATGTATATATATAGAAAAAAAAGAAACCCTAGAGAGGATCAGAGGGAGAAACTACATGAGAGACGTAAGTGCAAGGGGGACTAGGGCCGTGTGAGGTGGGAGGTAAAAAAAAACTAACTAAACATGGCGAGGGGCAACTGAAACCAACTAGGGTTTGAAAAAAAAAAGAATAGATCCCTACAAACACGGGCTGCATAATACATACATACATATATATATAAACATGGGTTATAGAATTTTAATGGGAAAGGGACTCTAGAGTCCGTTTGAAATAGATAACAAACATTAAAAAAAAAAAAAACAAATCATAGGTTGGATCCTCGAAAATAATTTAGATCCGTAATCTATAAATAATAGTACTCGAAAATTTAACTGGACTTTTCATACATCTAACCCAAAAATATTTAGAAAGCGGGCTTGGTGTTGGATCCAGGTGTTACATATATATACATATGCATATATATTTATATTTTATGTAGATAAAAACGATGATGTTTCACTAATATTATTTATATTAGTTCTAACGTTCATATAATTAAAAGAAATATTACTTTTCACTTAACTTTTACTACTATTCACTCCTATTCATAGAATTATTCTATCATTAATTTTTCACTACTATTCATAGAATATTTAAGATCACTTTACTACCCAAACACAACCTTAGTAACCCTTCCCTCTCCCCTCCCTCTTCTTCTTTCCTCTTCTTGACCTTCTTTCTTCAGAATCTCTTTCCTCTCTCACACGTAGCCCGGCGTGCACAATGTCATAGCCCTCCATTCCCCTCATTCTTTATAACGCCACTGAGGAAAAATCGAAGAATCGACTAGAACTATGCTGACACTGAAGCTGTTGGTTTGCTTCCCCTAATTCGCTAGTTCGACCGGTTCTGGACATTTGAAAAATATGTCAGTGCAGCGTCAGTTTTGGACGGAAACTGTACCGACGGCAGTTTTCACCCTATATACTACTTACTTTAATGATTAACTATCGTTTTGAAGCATATTAATACTATGGCTGTATCGTACTATTGTATGTGCATTAATTTGTAATGTAGGTAGTAATTAATATGGTATTAATTACATGCTGAGTGCGTACATGGCGTTAGTACTGTTCATCCAGGTTCCAGCCTGGGAATTGGAGTATACCTGGATTAGAACCTGGGTTTCGAAACGGGGCCAAAACCTAGACGGGGTTAGCCCGGGTCAAACTCGAGCTGGAACCTGGATTGAAACCGGTTTTTAAAATACCCGGATTCCCAGTTTTGGGTTGCACTTGTTTTTTTTTTCTTCTTTTAAATCACAGCTATATGTTATGAATATTTTTTATGAAAAAATGTTTATATAGTGTAACACCCCGTATTTTAGTGTATTTTAAATGAAGATTAATTTAATTTATTTAGTGATTGGTTCTCTTGTTTTAAATTATGAGAGTTTTTAAATATTATTTTATAATATTTTAAGTTGTGAAAATTAATTCTTATGTGTTTTCTTAGTGTTATTTATTGTTTTGGTATTTAAAGTGATCTTTGATTTAAATTGCTTTGTTTTTGGGTTTTAAAATAATTATTGTTTTAATTAAGCATTTCCCTGTGTTTGGATTATTTTATTTAGTTTATGATTTTAAAATGATTTTCGTTGGATCATTTTTGTGACCTCGAGATGTGAGGGTTCAACCTCATTTCTTTTTCTTTCCTCTTTCTTTTCTTTTTCTTCTTTCTTCCGGATTTATTTTTCTCCCGCGTACTCTCTCTTTCTCTAGCTCGACCCTCTCTCTCTCCTCTCCCCCGTGTTCCGGTTTCTTCCTCCCCATCGCCACTGCCAGCCGCCATGGTCGGCACTGCCCAGATCGATCAACTCCCCACTGACCGGCGACCCAACCCCTCAAAACTCAGACCACGCCGCGCCACCGTTAGCCTCCACGGCTCGTTCGAACCCGCGGTGCTCTTCGCATCGTTCTGCCGCCGTCTGGCCACCATTGGCTACCACCTCTTCATCATTTCATCCTCGGCATCTCAGCAACTTTTTGGACCCAAACTCAGCCTCGATCTGTTGCTGGAGCCGCCCCAACAAATACCCACTCCGATTTGAGCTTTTCGGCCTTCCACCGCCGTTTCGGCCGCCACCCATGGCCAAAGGCCACCACCATTAGCTTCACCGACTTCCATAGGCCTTACCCTACCGTTCCCAAGTCTTTGTTTGATCTCGTGAAAATTTGGGTTCACTGTGTATTTCGGCCAGTATTTTTACACTGTGGAGTTACGGTTTTGGTGCTTCCCATTCCTCCGTGATCCTTCGAAAATATTTTTATAGCACTGTAAGTATTTTTCCAAATATCTTTTAAGATTTTAATATATTTTTGTACTGACTCATTTATTATTACTGTGATTAGTTGGTTGTGCCGGACTGAGTCCGAGGAGTTTTGGGGGTCGGATGGATTGGAGGTTGGAGTTGTGTTTGGTTATTGGAATTGGTTATTGGATATTGTTGTTGGTCTGGTACATTACATGTGCATGCATGTTCATGTTTGTAAATTGAAAACTAGGTTTTCGTGTATTTGCATTCATATTCATGCGTTTATAAAAAACTGAGTTTTTATGTGATTTAAAGGAAAAGAGACTGTAGGGATGGTGGTAAGCAAGGATGGTGGTATAGTCCCGCCTGCGATTCCCACCTACAGAGTACGCGTAGGGATGGTGGTAAGCAGGGATGGTGGTGTAGTCTCGCCTGCAATTCCAGCCTACGGTGCACTCGACAGGGATGGTGGTAGAGTCCCGTCTGTGATTCCTGCCAATAGTGCTCTAGTGGGTTTTTGTGTTGTGTGGAAAGAAACTGTAGGGATGGTAGTAAGCAGGGATGGTGATATAGTCCCGCCTGCGATTCTCGTTTACGTTGTACACGTAGGGATGGTGGTGTAGTCCCACTTGCGATTCCGGCTTATAGTGCACGCGATAGGGATGGTGGTAAACAGAGATGGTGGTAGAGTCTCGCCTACAGTGTCTGACAAATATTTTTGTATAAATCATTTTCTGGGAAAATGACGGATTATGTTTTTGGGCGGAAAATGGGATTTTGACATGTGTTAAAAAATATTCATTTTTCGGGGAAAATGATATTTTGGATTTTATGCATACTTCATCATATGAATGCATGGTTGGTTGCATTAAATATATTTTGATCTTGGAGATTGTTTGGATTATTACTTACCTGCGGTAACATTTATGGTACCGTAGATTTTGTTGCAGATGAGGATGATGAGCCTTAGAGATCGGCTTTGTGGAGAAGTGGCATGTGGTTGCTGCTGTTTTGGATTATGGGATTTGTTTCCCATGTGTATATATTTGGCTTTTGGCTGTAATTCTTGGATAACTGTTTAACTATCAGTATACTTGTATTTTGGTAATTTTGTATATATCATTCACTATTTGGGATGACATGTCAGCCATAGGACAACCTTGGGGGGCGGGGGTAACATCCTCAAGAAGTTTTGCATTGGTGGTGCATTTTGACGGGCCTCACTTTAGGTTTGGTTTAAGGTTTCAGTTTCTATCAAGCCCAATTCTAATTTTTTCTTGGCCCAATAAAATTACCATGATATAAAAAAAATAAATTAGGGTGTACTAGCATGTATTTGAGTGGTTAATAGCATGTGAAAATGATTTAGTCAAGTGATCAATGACTTAAGCTAAAACAGGCCATTTAGAGTTTTGACTTCTACTATGGTTTTGGGTTTCAATTGAATCTTAATGGTTTGAGGTTTCACTAGGGTTGAAACTCTCTTTTGGTCGGCCACAAAGTATTTGGTTGGATGTGATAGTGTTTGGATGGCATGATCACAATGCTTGATTTTCCTTCCATTCCTCCACATTTCTATTTAATGGTTCATCTTAATGCTAGTGTCCTACACTATTCATAAGTGTGGCTAAGATATTGCTAAGTATCCAATAAAAACTCACCAGGACTATTTTGGACAAATTCACACAGCGATTTGACAGTCGTCTGAACCGTGTGTCACATGGCTCTATCCCGAGTGTTACTATTCATCCGTAAGATTGCAAAAATAAACATTGCACCATAAGAGTAATAGTGTTATGGTTATGAGACTAATAGTGTAATTCATTTCTCAAACTCATTATCCTAAGTACCTTAAACAATTAAAATGACACTTCTGTCACCGTAGCGGATAGGAAACCAACTATTTTGATAGACTATAACCTAAGCGGTCACTCGTTTCGTGAAATATTTTCGAGATTTCACGACATTCTTAAGGTATAAAGAAATTCATTCACTAAATTTATGACGGGTTGTTATATAAGTGGAGCTTGTGCGTCTTCCCTCCATTGCTCCCATGCGTCTTTATCATATCTACTCTCTTGTTTTCATGTTTGGTTTGTTTTGATAATTTGTGTTCCTTCGCATTTTCAGAGAAGATGAAGACCAGCGCTATCTCTGCCAGCATGCTGAAGACACTATCCATAATATCGTCGGACACTTTTGCATGTATTTGGAGTGGCTTTCAATCATTCATTTTTTTTATTTTTTATTTTATTATTATTATTATTTTTTATGTTGGTGAATTGATTGTTCTTTTTTTTCAATTGCTTTTAAAATGGCAGCTAGTCATATAGGAGTTACATGCCAAAATGGCCTTCAATAATATAACTTGATCATGAGTCGTTTGTAATTGTGTATACAGTCCAACTCCAATTACTAAAAAACCAACATCGAACTTGGCTTTCATGCAATCCTATTATAATTGATAGACAACAAAATATAATAGAAAAGAGGATGGAGAGGAGGGGAGCGAGATAAAGCGTACTTTAAAGGCTACAATATCATTTTTATTTTCAATTGTTATTGAATACAAAATATTGCTATCTCTTTATAGAGAAATTACATAGAGATGAGATAAGATAAATATCTTCGAAAATGAAATCAACTAATTTGATAATTATGTAACCAAATCAGATAATAATCAAATCAAGTTATTGACTTTATATTATCTTCAACATCCCCCCTCAAACTTTAGGTGGAGAACTTTAAAATATCGAGTTCGAAATTTGAATATAACCTTCATATTCGTTGATTAATCATCGATGAGATGATGAAAATGGCACTGATGATGAAGTGACTAGCAGCTAGAACATCAAATATGGAGTTGTGGCCAACAATGAGTTGATAATGGGCCAAAACCAACAATGGGCTAACAATAAGCAAAACAATTAAACTAACAATGGACTACATATGATCTTGGTCAACTATAACACCAAGACAAAAGGCCAAAAATGGGTCTGAGACTCCAAACAATGCCCACAATAGATCAAAATCCAATAAACAGGCTACTAGCTAGTAAAGATATTCCAAATGCATTGATGTGAATGAAATATCGCTGAATGCCGGTGAAAATTCTATGAGAGGTAAAACTAATACTGGAAGAACTTTAAAATATATAATCCACAGGATCAAGCAAGACGTTAGTCAAGGGCTCTGATACTATGTAAAAATAAAATATAATAGAAAATAAGATGAAGAAGAGAGAATGAGAGAGTTCTCTTGCCTCCTCTAATAGGTGCCCAATATAACTACAGTTCATCTCAACCTTTTGTAATGTTATCACAACTTGCTTTGCATCTACTTCAATTTCCATATGCTTAAAAGCTAGCTCAAAACAAAACCTTTCGCTCTTAGCAAACCTGTCATTGGTTAGTGTAGATTGAATGATGGCACTATTAAAAATGCATTCACTTATCCCTGGTTGTCATGAGCAACGACACCAATTCCAACCTTCCGCTGATTCATGTTAGGTCATAAACTGTTGCATCCCAATAAAGCTTAATAACATTTGTCTATGACTTTTTCATATTTGATGATTGGTTTGGTTACACAAAAATAAACTATCTCATCTTATCTCATCTCATATAATCATTACAGCTTTTTCAAACTCGCATACAAAATATAATAAACAATTCAACTTTTTCAAAAATCAAAATAAAAATATATTAAAAAATTATATTATAACAATAATTTATTCAACTTTTAACAAAACATTTCATTTCATCTCATTTCAACTGTGTAACCAAACAAGGCATTAATGATTTCCTAGTTATCTTCTGATGAATGTCTGTAGAGGCCACCTTGAACTCAGCTGAAGTTGCTTTTGCCAGCTAATCAAACTGTTTAGATGCAATAAGGTTCCCCCTTGAACAACTTAATTTCTCCTCAAGCATATTTGCCTTGCCATGGTAGCCATGACTTCAAAGTCTCCAATATCCAGTTTCTCACTTAATACCTCCACTTTGGGTCTAAACTCTATGGACTCCACCTTACTTTCTTAAAGATTTTGACTACATGCCCTCCATACATCACTTTTAGTTAGGAACTCCCATATAGCATGTTATATTGTTTCAAGTTGTGACTCGAGGGTAACAATAATTGAACCAATCGTTTAATATATACTAACGATCATCTCTACAATGTATGTATTCTCAAGCACATCAAAGACGTCCCCAACTAGTTGAAATTCCACACATTCAATCTGAAACAATTAATGAGCTCAAATGGTCAAAAGCATGCCAATCCAATATGTCGAAAGCGCCAACACTTTTAACCTGACAACACAGACTTAAATGCTCATCGATCACCTCAATTCTAACTAACCTTTATTATAATGGCAACCAAAATCACTATCGATTTCCACTCAAGCCCATCAAAATCATAGCTCAAGTTGACTTGAACACAAGCCAATCTACTCAGTTCTACTCTTTAAACCAAGTTTAATCACGTCCTAAACCATCGAAAAAAAAGTATCATTTCCAGTATCTGCTAGACCTGTCCTTAGATTTGAAAAAAAATCATTTTCTAAATTTTGCAAAGTCTATAAACTTAAATCTGACATGAATCATTTTCTAAATTTTTCCAAACCTAAAACCTCGAATCGGATAAGAATAATTTTCTAAACTATGTGGAACCAATAATCTTAAATCTAATAAGAATCATTTTCTAAACGTAGTACCGCAGAATGGATGACCTTAAATCTAATAAAAGTCGTTTCCTAAGGTTTGCAGAATGTAAGACCTTGCATCTTATAAGAATAACATCCTGAAGTTTGCAGAATAACCTTTAGTTCGATAAAAATAATTTCCTAAAGACTACAGAATCAATAACTCAGGTTTCAATGAAATAAACTCACATGCTAAAGTTTACAGAGTCTAGAAACCTAGGCTTTGATACAAACTGTCATGCCCCATACTTGGGGATGAGCCCTTTTAACCAGAATCATTAAAGGTAACAACTTAAATACAAAAATCCTCTAAAGTAAAATGTCTCAGGAATTCTATCTGAAGAAAATGAGCTGAACACTAACCAATTTTCTCTTAAATTGAACTAATACTTCAATGCCAACTAGCACGTTCCTTACTACTCTCTTCTAATCCCGCCCATCACTTTCTATCCTCGATCATCACTATGAAACTCAATGTCATTTGAAAACTATAGAATGTAAATGGGCGATTCTACCGATTCGGTAAGTAGTGAACCTATAGTCCGTAATATGCAGAACATGAGTCATTAGTTTAAAAGCAATGCAGTGACGAATAGAAAAATTTATAGCAGTGAAACTCAATGAAATTTACCCCAAAATCATAAGTCATATAGCAACAATAACAGTAGCCAAAGTTTTATGCCCATGGCGGCGCCGGTAACAGTAACAGTAATCCCAATAGCTAGAAGCAGTATCAAGTAGTCAATTCCTATTAGCCATAGTTATACACCCATGGTAGGGTCAAGAACAGTAATAATAATCATAGCAGAAGCAATATCATTAATCAGGCCCCAGTTGTACGTAACGATTTTACGACCGTGGTAGAGCCAGTAACAGTTACAGTATTCTCTGTAGAAGCAGTATCAGTAATCAGTTTCGAGTAGCAACATTTTTTGCCTATGGCAGGGCTAGTAATAGTAATAGTACTATTCTCAATAAAAGCAATATCAGTAATCAGCTCCCAGTAGCCACGTTTTACGCCTGTGGCTGGGCCAGTAACAATAACAGTAATCTCATACCTTAAGGGTTTTTAGGATGCAATTAATGCAATAATAGTAACATTACTGGAATGATATTAATATATCTTGTAACTGTACGTAAAGTTAGTATAGAAAATAAATTTAGTAGTTCATACAGTAGTTCATACATTTTATGTAAAAATAGCTCATGCCTATATCATTCATGAAAAAAATATCTAATTCAGTGTTTAATACAGAATATAGTGCTGTAAAAATAACCGCGATGTTTTTCTTAGTAAAAAATGTAATTTTCTCAAACTCAACCTTAGTTAGTTTTGGCAAATTCAGTAGTGGGGTGTTATGTTGATACTAAACGATGAGGTGCTACTGGTGGGGAGAGGCTGTGATGGATAGAGAGACAGAGGGAGGAAGAGCGATGGATAGAGAGAGATAGACGAAATTGTAGAGAGAGAAAGAGAAAGAGTGATGGATAGAGAGAGATAGACGAAATTGTAGAGAGAGAAAGAGAAAGAGTGATGGATAGAGAGAGAAGGAGGAAGAATTAGGCTTGTGTTTGTTTTTTTCCTAACGAAAGGAGTTGGACTTTGGGCTTTGGGCTGGGTTGTAAGAGTTGTTTATAACAATATTGCTAGGAGCTTGGGGAGGCCCAACCATTGTGATCTCAAATACCTGTTAGACACATACACATATTAACAAACCAACAGTCAATTTATATAATATGGAGCATTCTAGTATGTATGGATCTTGAATTTGTACACTTACACAGCACAACCATTACAAAGACTCCGACTGTAGATCAAACAATAAGAGAGAAGGAAATGGACAAAAAGAATCTTAATTTCATTTACAGAGATGTACACTTAAATAGAAGTTAGAAGAGAAATTATAGCCTAAAATGTAGAGATTGCATCATAAAGGATGAATCCGTACATCACATGAAATGATAAATATGGAAACATAGAAGACATCATGTTACTCCTTTAGTAATGGTAGGATTAATGAGTTAGTGTTTAATTTTTTGATCTCTGGCTTGATTCTGGTATGAATGCAGAGATACTTATGAGTTGGAACTGTTAGAGGATATTTGGCTAACACCCCCCTCGCAAGCTAATGGAGGAGGCAACAAATTAATAGCTTGTCACGAAGGCGGAGGAAAAGAGTAGTAGTAAGTGCCTTGGTGAAAATATTAGCATGTTGATAAGCAAAGAAGATGTGTTTGAGTTAAATATCCTTCTTCAGTACCTTTTCTCTAATGAAATGGAAATTCACTTCAATGTGCTTGGTTCTAGCATGGAATATTGGGTTTGAGGCAAGTGAGCTGGCTCCCAAATTGTCATACCAAGCTATCGGGGCTGAAGGAAGGAAAATTTGCAAGTCACAAAGGAGCATTCGTAACCAATAGAATTTAGCTGTTGCATGAGCTAAGGACCTATATTCTGCTTCAGTACTGCTATGTGAGACAATTGGTTGTTTCTTGGCACTCCAAGAAACTAGACATGGACCAAGATAAATGCCAAAACTACTAGTTGATTTTCTATCACCTACAGAACCAACCTAATCTGAGATAACTTTGGGTGAATTTAGTCCATGATTAATTATCCCTTTGAGATAACGTAAGACCCTTTTGGATACTATCTACTGAGATGTAGTGGATGAGTGTAGAAACTGACACAATTGATTGAGTCTCAGGTCTTGTCAAGGTGCAACACAATAAAGCGCCCACAATTTTTCGATATTTAGTTCCATCAAATAAAATATCACCATCCTTTTGAGAGAACTTTCTGCCAATAGCAAGAGGGGAAGAGTTTGGTTTGACACCTACCATGTGAGCTCGATGAGGGATGTCTAAGATGTACTTGGATTGATTTAGATGAAGGCTTGAAGAATTTCTAATGGCCTAAATACCAAGAAAGAAAGAGAGCTCACCAAGGTTTTATGAAAGTATGCTAAGGTATTAATGTTTTAAATATATAAATGTAATGACCTTCTTTAGCAGCCCATTTTTATGCACATCAAGAATAATTGTATGCATCTTAAATGGATGTTAGATATAGTACTTATTGTCTTTATGTTCCATGAAATGAAATGATGATATTTATGTTTTATGCTATGAAATGATGTTTTATGAAATGAAATGGACTAATAAATGAAAATAAAAGGATTGAAAGGGATGAAATAGAAAGGAATGAAAAGAGAGGAAAGGAAATAAATAAATTCTTTAATGTATGAAGCTAGGTAATGGCTATGATTGAATGGATGAATGATGGTACCAATAGTCTGGACAAATGGTAATGCTGGGTAAGTAGTACTAGTAGTGCATCCAGTGTTACCTCATAACTAAAAGAAATTCCCAACATGTGGCCACGAGCAAAGTCTAGATCCAGAAGACCGCTAACCCTAATACATGGGACGTAATAGTGTGTACCGATCAATGAAAAGTGATAATAGCTAATTGAATGTTGTCAAATCGTTTAGATCTTTATGAAGTAATGTACAAGGTGTGAAATATGTTTTTATGAGGAATGAAAATATTTTTAGAGAAAAACCCCAACTTATAATATTTTCGAAGGCAAGAGATGTTTTATGTAATGTAAATAGAGGAACGATGAATGCATGAATAAAAACGTATGTCAGTATATGTTTAGAGTATGAAGTAATACTTACTGAGTATTTGATTCATTTTATTTTTATATATGGTCTACCCATGAATGAAATGAGAATGAAGTGCTAGGACAAACATGGCCCCAGAAAAAGGCAACAAAAGACTAGACACGTTTTATGTTAATGTATGAACTCATGTTTTGTAAAAGGACTTTCTAATTTAATTTAATGAATTTTGCTACAACTCGCTTTTAAATTTACAAAGCAGGTTTCAATTTTAAACTATAGAATCTTTGGTAAACTAGGGAGTAAAGGAAATTTTTTTAAAAGTTTAGTAATTACCCTTTCATTTTTTAAAACTATTTCTTAAAGTTCGACCACAAGGATGAGTGTTACAAGGAGTGCCAATTTTACTAATTTCGAGGATAAAAGTTCTTCAAAGAGGTTTGAGTTTTTTTCTTGAGAGGAGGAAATGATTTTCCTGCTTTTTTGGAGAACATAGCTAGAGAGTTTGAGTCAGGAAGCACATATCGTTGTGGGGTTCTAGCAAAGTTTCAAAGTTGAGGAGTTCTTATAAGAAGGCATCAAAGCTCATTGGATGGTCTTGGGTGGCCAAAGAGAATGAGGTAACAAATGGGGTATAGGAGGGATTAAGACCACTAACAATATAGGTAACAAGATATTCATCATCAATTGCTTTTCCCACAACAGTTAGTTGATCCGCATATTGCTTGGCAAGTTTGAGATAGGAGGTGCATGATTTAGAGTTGCCTTTTTCAAGTGTGCTACACGAGATTTGGACTGAGATGCAAATTGAGTTGCAAGAGATGTCCATATTTTCCTAGATTTATGGAGACCATACACAGTGGCCAACACGCCTTTTGTGAGTGTTAGATTAAGCCAGCTTAAAATAAACTGAAATTTTTATATCCGAAGGAATTATGTAGAATTAATGGAAGGGACTTGATTGTCCTGAGAAGTGGGAAGAAATTGGAATGGGTATGGTTCAGTGCCATCGACAATGCCCAACAAGTCATAGGTTCGCAACATAGGCACGAATTGGGACAACTAAAGAAGACAATTATGTGGTTAATGTTTGATTAAGATAAATTAAGTAATGTTGGGAATAACAAATGAGGATCAAATGTGTCAACTGTAGGGTTGCTGATATTATGGAAGAGAGGAAGAAATGAACAAAAAGATTCTTAATTTCATTTACAAAAATGTACACTTAAATACAAGAAAGAAGAGAAATTATAGCCTAAAATGTAGATATCATTAGATCATAAAGGTTGAATTTGTAAACGATAAACACAAACAGTCTGAGGATAAGACAGAGGATCTAGGAACATAGAGTTTATCTATAGCTCAAACACTAGATAGTGTATTTGTATACTATATAGACTCTATGAATTGATTATCTATATATAATATATCCTTTGCACAATACAAGTAGTACAGTGGATTCAACCTGCAAACTCTCTGGTATTTTCTATACGCTATCACGGTATTAAGAGCCAACTAAGTCATGTATGATCCTATGGCCTCTCAATCATCTCCTATTTCGTGTTCTTCTCCTATTCCCCCCTCGAACCAATGTTTTCTCTTCAGAATTTGCCCCTATCATCTCTACCAATAACTTTTCTCACTTGCTTTCTCTCAAGCTCACCAAAGACCACTATTTACTGTGGAAAACCTAACTCTGCCCATATCTATGGGGACAACAACTATACGGCTATGTTGATGTGAGTATCACTCCTCCCCTCCAGTTTATCGATGGTGCTCCTAATTTGGCATTTACTCAGTGGTATCACTAGGATTGGGTTCTTCTTAGCCTCTTGGTTTCCTCCCTCACTGAAGGGGTTTGAACTCAAGTTGTTGGCCTCACCTCTTCTTGTGATGTTTGGATAGCCCTTGAGCGTATGTACTCCACGACATCTCATGCACATATTACCTGCAATTCGGTTCCAACTCTCTACATTGATGAAAGGTGATTCCTCGATCTTCGATTATTATCAAAAAGTCAAAACACTTGTTGATACTCTTGCTGCCATCGGTAAACCTCTTGAAGACTCATAAATAATTTCTTATTTACTTTCTAGTTTGGATTCGTCATATGCTTCATTGGTGACCTCCATCACCATACGGGTGGACCCTTTTTGCTTGGATGATCTCTTTGGCCACCTCTTTAATTTTGAAGCTCGACTTTGATCAACGGAATTCAGCTACTGAACTCAACACCGCATCAGTGAATCTTGCTAGCAAATCTAATGCTACATGAGGCCATGGTTACACCAACCATGGTTGCCTTAATAACTCCTCTCGTGGCCATGGTCGTGCCTCATCACTACCTTTTTACCATCCACTCCTCCAATGTGTTGAGTTTGTGGGAAATCTTATCACACGGCTCTCAATTGTTGGCATCACTTTGATCACTCCTATAAAGCATCTCAACAACTTCTCACCGCATATTTTGCTGCCCTTAATCCTGGATTTGATCCGCAATGGTATGCTGATACAGGTGCTACACATCATTTAACCAATGAGCTTCAAAACATGAATCTCCATGCTAAGTCATATCATGCTCAAGATTAGATTCAAATTGGGGATGGTTCAAGTTTGCCTATATCCCACTTTGGGGCCTCTTGGTTTTCCTTCCTTCATACTAATTTTCTTTTGAAACAATTGTTACATGTACCCAATGTGAGTAAGAATTTAGTATCAGTTAGCATATTCACCACTGATAATAATGTTTTTCTTGAATTTCATGGTTGGTACTTTTATATAAAGGATGAGGAAATAGGACAAATACTGTTGCACGACAAGACTAAGGATGAGCTATATCCACTGTTTCCATCTTCTCCAACCACATCCTCACCACAAGCATTCCTCTCCTCCCGAGTGTCTCTTCAAACATGACATTCCTGACTTGGTCATCCCTCTATGCGCATAGTTAAAGCTATTATGTCTAGGTTCTCTCTTCTAGTGTCTTCACATAAAACAAAGTCTGTATGTGGCATTTGTCAACAAGGCAAAAGCCACCAGTTACCTTTTGAGTCATTTGTCTCCTCTTCTCAAGGTCCTTTAGATTTAATCTTTTCAGATGTTGGGCCCCTGCCCCTGTCTTTCTATTACTGGCAATAAATACTATATTTTTGTTGTTGATCATTATAGTAAAATTTCTTGGCTATATCCCGTCTCCAATAAATCCGATGTCCTACCTATATTTCAATCATTCTCTCTACATGTTGAACCTTTATTTAATCTTAAAATTAAAATGCTTCAATCGGATAGGGGTGGTGAATATCGCAGCCTAGGCAAATTTCTTGACTCGGTTGGAATTCGACATCATCTCACATGACCCTACACTCACCAACAGAATGACTTTGTCGAACTTCAACATCGTCATATTGTCGAGACTGGAATTTCGATGCTCTCCCAAGCGTCAACCCCATATAAATATTAGGACTTTGCCTTTCGACTTGCCAACTACTTAATCAATCGTCTCCCTACACCTAGCCTCTCAAATATTTCTCCTTTTGAAAAGTTGTTCCAAAACTCACCCACCTACACCATATTAAGGGTTTTTGGAAGCAAGTGCTAGCCTTTCCTGCGGCCGTACCAGTCACACAAAATGCACTTTTGATCCAAAAGATGTGTCTATCTCGGTCTGAGTCCTCAACATCGTGGCTATCTCTGTTTAGACCCCTTCAGTGGCACTATTTACACATCTCGCCGTATTGTCTTCAATGAGTCAACTTTCCCTTTTACCCACTCCAAACTTCCCATGTCTTCTCCACCTACCGTTACAAACTCACTCCCTACCAAGCTACTTATTCCGCCCATCATCCCTACCTCACGTATCAAAGCTATTCTTGGACCAGTCCCAGTTTAACTAGGGTCTTCATCCCAACTTCAGTCCAATACACTGCCTACTCACTCTTCATCCATACTTGGCCCATATCCATCACCCCCTCACGTCCAACATCTCCCACTCTACCACCCACCTCAAGCTCACCTCCACACCAACCACCCTCGCCCATTCCTAGTCTAGCCACTACAAGTATGTCGTTGCAAACTCATCTCATGCATACAAGGCTCTCCAAAATGCTGTTCTCAAAGCCACAAAATCACACTAATGGCACGGTACGCTATCCACTACCCAAAGCTTGCATGTGACCTACTTGAAACTGAGCCTACTTGCTTCACCTCAGCTACAAAAATTCCAGAATGGCCCCAGGCCATGGATGCTGAGATCAATGCTTTAATTTGTAATGGACTTGGTCACTTGTACCACCCACTTCAAACATGAATATAGTGGGGTGCCGTTGGGTATATAAAATCAAGCAACATCCAGATCGCTCATTGGAGCGCTATAAAGGCCGACAACAAATGGGAATCGATTTTCAAGATACTTTTAGTCCTGTGGTCAAGCTGTGCATGATTAGACTAGTCCTTGCGCATGCAGTTTCTCGTAAGTGGCTTATTCGAGAGTTGGATGTGCAAAATGCATTTTTACATGGTTTCCTTCAAGAGGAAGTCTATATGCAGCAGCCACCAAGTTTCATCCATCCCCAGCAGCCAAACCATGTATGCAAGCCTCACAAAGCCATCTACGACCTAAAATAGGCCCCACGAGCTTGGTATTCCAGACTGAGTGACAAACTCCTCTCCCTTGGCTTTACTAATTCTAAAGCTGATTCCTCTTTATTTATATATAAGGATACTTTGACTACAATTTATTTTCTTGTCTATGTTGATGACATTGTGATCACTAGCTCTAATGATAAGGTTCTTACCTCTCTGATTACATCTCTCAGTTTGGGTATTGCAATTAAAGACATGGGCCAGTTGCACTATTTTTTGGGTATTGAAGCCAGCTTCCTTCCATCTGGTCTTTTTCTTACACAGCAACGTTACATCCTTAACCTTCTCAAGCGTACAAACATGCTCGATGCCAAGCCTATATCTTCACCGATGTCTATTACCCATTCTCTTTCTCTCTTCACCGATGTCTACTACTCATTCTCTTTCTCTACACGATGGCGATCAAGTTGAAGATGAGCACATGAATCGCAGCACAGTGGGAGCTTTATAGTACCTCTCTTTAACAAGACCAGATATAAGCTCTACTGTCAACAATGTGTGTCAGTTCATGCACCATCCAACCAAGCCCCACTAGACTGTTGCAAAATGAATTTTACGGTACCTGAAGTCCTCCATTACTCTTGACTTGTTATTAAAACCAAGCCCATCCTCCACTTTGGCAACATACTCAGATGCCGATTGGGCTGGTTCTTCTGAGGATAGACGCTTGACAAGTGGCTATGGTATATTTTATGGTAATAGTCTCATCTGATGGAGCTTGAAAAAGCAATCAACTGTTGCCAGATCAAGTACAGAGGTAGAGTATCAAGCCATTGCTAATGCCACAATAGTGTTGATTTGGAGACAATCACTACTGAAGGAACTTGGCGTTCTTTTACACCAACTCCCAATTCTATGGTGTGATAAACTAGGGGCTACTTATCTCACAGCTAATCCAATCTTTCATGCTTACACAAAACGTGTGGAATTGAATTTTCATTTTGTATGAGAACGAGTGTCACAAAGGAGTCTAATTTTCCGTTTTCTATCAAGCAAGGACTAGCTTGCTGACATACTTACAAATTAAAGCACTTGGCTCAGCACGTTTTGTTACTTTTCGGGACAAGCTTCCTATGGTGGTTCCATAGTTTAGCTTGCGGGGGCATGTAAATGATAAACACAAACAGTCCGAGGATAAGACCAAAGATCTAGGAACATAGAGTTTATCTATAGCTCAAACACTAGATAATGTATTTGTATACTATACAAACTCTATGAATTGATTCTCTATATATAATATATCCGCTGCACAATACAATTAGTAGTACAGTGAATTCAACCTACAAACACTGATATTTTCTATACCCTATCAGAATCTGTACCGCACATGATAAGATAAATATGGAAACATAGAGGAGATCATGTTATTGACTCAGTAACGGTAGGATCAGTGAGCTGGTCTTTAATTTGCTTATCTGTAATTTGATTCTGGCCGCATGAATGCAGAGATGCTTATGAGCTGGAACCGTGTAAAAGGTCTGGCTAACACAAACAACTTTAACGGTACCCATATTCATAATAATGGAAGGCAGTTTCCAAAAGTGAGAGATACCTTTTGGCCCTTTGGGCTTTCCACGAACTTTTATCTGCAGAAACCTTTACCACTCACAGAGAAGCACGTTGCGAAAGTTGTGATGATCATGCGATCGACCGGTACATGTAAATAACTCCAAAAGCAGCAAGTAATCAACTCCCCAAGTTTATAGTCTCTGAGCTGGTTTTTCGTAAAGCAAATCTGTCACGTGTAGACATAAACGCGGGTTTCCTAAAATTCAGAACCAAGAATCACATTTTGATCTCCTGTTGTTTATTCGAATATCAAATCATGTAGTAGGGTATACACTCTCTCGTAAGTATATAAATAACACTAGATTTTACAGTGCTGCTATATTTTTTAAGAAAAATGTTAGTTTGTCCACTCAATTTGTTCCTTCATTTTGACAGTACTTCATCTATTTTAATTTTTTTTTATTTAATAGTTAAGAAAATAACTATTAGTGTATTGATATATATTTTTATATTTTTTAAAAATGTTTTTAAATAATAAAAAAATATGAATAAAAAAAATAAAAGAAAAAAATAAAAATAACCTAGCGGTAAAAATGAGCAGACTACTTTAAGCGGTAGAGTAGGCCCTGTTCATTTTTTAATCTATCTTCTAATTTATAAAAATAAAGTCCAGGGTTTTGAGAAATGAGATAGCTTTTCGAACTCGAAAAGATTGTGGATATTGGGGAACATAAACTGGAGAAAGTTCATTATTAATATAATATCCATAGATCTATTATTGTACCTCTATATTGTGTATAGTCCTTTTCTTCTATATAATGCATGTAGTCTGTCACTTGAGGCCGTAAAGAACATGCATCATGTATATCCATGGTTTGTGCAAGCAACTTGCACTCGATATAGTACTGATGATTAGATAAGAGAGAACTGGATGATAGAGATTACAGACAAGGTTGGAGGAACAGTCCATTCAGAATTCCCCAGGGGAGTACTAGTAGTGCATGTACATTAATCATGCATATATATATATGTATATATATATATATCAACATATTACATATAATATCTATATAGAATCCATCCAGCGATCCGAATCTTCATCCAGAGTTCCTATTTCATTGTCCTAACATTATTACATAGTTTTTTTTTTTTTTTTTTGAAAAGGAGCATTATTACATAGTTAGTCATGGGTTTGGAATTACTTTCATCGAAACTGTCCAAAAAATCAAGAGCACTGTCAACATCTTCCTCTAGTGGAGACTTAACTCGGTTTGGGCATTTCAAATTCAAGGTACCAACATGTATATATGCATGCCAACGAAAGAAAACAAGAAGATGTCCATGCGTTGTGGAGTACTTGTAATTAAATTAGCTGGTCAGCAGTACTGCTCATCAAAAACTTTATGCGCTCATGTTGAAGAGAACTTGGATGAATTAATGATCACGATGTACGTCGTCAGGTACTTTTACTGCTTTAGATTTACAAACCAAAAGTTAAAGTAAGAGCATACGTGAAAGTAATGACAGGTATTATATTAATGACATGCCACAAATGACAAGAAAAATTTAAAATTTTTGTGGTAAAATTTGTAGCAAGTTTAGAGCACTAGTAGTGAACTTAACAAAACTAAAATTTGACTAAGGTTTAGCTAAGATGCACAATAAATTAAAATAATGGACTCAACAAATGAACAGTAATTATATTCCAAGAAACCTTGTTTGTTTTCAAGACTAAAACCCAAAATTTTGAAAATTTTGAAAACCTCTCATTTCATCATTACAACTTTTTCAAATGCCCATACAAAATAAAATAAACAATTTAACTTTTTCAAATCCCAAAACAAATATAATATTAAAAAATAGATTCTAACAATACTTTATTTAACTTTTTAACTTTAATCTCAAATCATCTCATCTCATATCCAAAAACAAACGATATCGCTGCATGGCCAATTCTGGGGCTGGCTAAATATTATTTTGGACTAAATAATTCATCTTCCTGCTGCTTGCTACTCTCCCCCGCAAGAAGAAAAAATGAAGAAAAACCATAAATAAGGCATAAATGTATGAGTTTCAATCCCACACTGAATTCTTGTCTGGGATGAAGCTTTTAGTACACATCTTGAATCTGTTATGATCACTATTTTGTTAATTTGATGTCGACAATGAAAAACTTTTAATATCTATTTTATAAACTTTTTTTTATAGGTATTTGATGTCCAACAAAAGCAGGATTTTAACAGATGTGTTGTTGGCTTAATTAAAAAAAAAAAAATTAATGTGTACATTTTTAATAACGAATAAATATTTAAATTACAATTAGAATTAAAATAAATGAAAATGTCAAAGTCAATATTTTAATAAAATAGTAATAGATTTGGAGAGTGTTATTTGATGTTGTTGAAAATTAGTGACTAGCTAAATTTTGGCCAAATTTTATTGAGTCTACTACTAACGCTCTAAAGGTGACATCTTTCATATGGAAAATGATTTATCCACAACATATTTTACAACATATTCTATAACAATGTGTTAAAGTGATGAGTATTTTGGTAAAATGATGTATAAAAGTAACAACATTTTATCAAAATACTCTTATTTTAAGACATTGTTATAGAATATATTATAAATTAATATGTTGTGGGTGTATCATTACTCCTTTCATATATAGGTAATTAGATAGCTGGCTAGACTGACCAAATGATGCATGTCGGTTACACAGCTGCTGCTGATGCATCTGATGATCTTAACATATCACACAACTGTTTCACACAACTGATGAAACAAAGGCGCAACTGGCTCATGAACTATATGCTTAACCTTTTTTGCTCGGCAGGGAAATTTAAGGTCCCCAGTTTTACTTTTCCCTAAATTTTCCTACTTGGAAGCATTCATAATTATAAAAGTATCTGACTACAGGATTTTATTCTATCATTCTAGTTTGGCACTATCCGAGGGACGGAGCTAAGCACATTTGCTAAGGGGGGGCCAAATTCTTTTAGGAAGCAGAAGGGAATTTTCTTTTTTGGGAGGAGGAGAGGGTGCCATTGCAGAAGAGGCAGCAAAAATTCGTAACCTTTTTGCCTCTTTAATTTTTAGTCATCACAGCCTTGGGCCCCCTCTCGCCTCAGCCAGCCTTGGCCTCGTCCATGTCATCATCCTCACTTTATAAAATGATCATGTCCTGCGCTCCTCTTCCTTCACCAAGCTTACCTCCCATAAGCACATCTCTTCTCTAAACACAAGATACAGGAGGTGTTTGACAGAAGGTCACATGCATAAAATGGCCACAAACCAACCTTCAGTTAACCTCATGCATGCAGATGAAGACTATATTGATATGGAACTGAGCTCTTCTTCCAACTTCTTGTGTTACTTTATCAGTTCCCCACCACAAACTAGAGAGTTTGAGTTCCAAATGACTTCAATGTCACGCGAGAAAGAATCCACAACTTCCCCAGCTGATGAGCTCTTCTACAAGGGAAAACTCCTTCCTCTTAACCTCCCTACTCGCTTACAAATGGTTCGAAAAATCCTTCAGAGCTCTAGCACAGAAATTGAACCCAAAACAGCAGAAGCCTTAGAAGAAAAGTACTATAGCAGTCCTTTTATCGCTAGTACTGGCCCCAGTACTGCAGATTCTACCAATAGCAGTACTCCACTTGACTCCCGCAACATTTCACCATCAGAGTCTTGCCGGTTTAGTAGTGAACTAAGCCCAGATGAATGCTTCTTAGAATGTTCTATTGAAAAAAGTGAATTCATTGGCAGTCATCCAAAGAAGTCTTGGGCCAAGAAGCTCAAGCAAATCAAGCAATTTGCACTAGGTCAAAAACTCAAGGCTTCAAGTTCATATCTCAAGACTTTCTTCAGCAAATCTGGTTGTTCAGATGCATCCTCCGGTGCCAAGGCGGCATGCACTCCAGAAGCAAAAACTGCCTCAAAGGATAAGGATTGTCTAAACAAGTTTATGAAGGTACCCAAGAAAAACCCATTCGGAAAAATTGATAGGGAGAAATACCAGATATCGACCACTTGGATGAAGAGCATTGATGGAGAGATGATTGCGAATGGTACTGTTTGCAGCCACAGTAGGTCTTTTTCTGGGGCTATTCAACGGCGTTCTGATACCAAGTCATGGTCTTCGTCTACATCTTCTTCTGGTTCTTCATCCTTTTCATTCGGTTCAAGTGGATTTAATGATTTACAGATGCTCAAGAGGATCAATTGCAGCACGGACTCAGAGATTGAGAGTTCAATAGATGGAGCAATCGCTCACTGTAAACAGTCTCAGCAGCTGTTTAGTGCTTCAAAGGTTGTTAGTGATGTTGCTTCAAAAAGAATGAATTGTGTTGGGATCAAGAAAGGAGAGGACTTTGCATCATCTGATGGAAAGTGGGGAAAAGCTCATGACAGAGACATTTCCTGAATGTAATATTGTGACGTTCGGATTACATGATTGATTTCAATGGTCTATCAGATTAGTTAATTTAATGGGTGAAAGATTTGAGTCTCTTATTAATTTAATTATAAAGTAATTTTAATGGGAAAACTCCTTCTCTGCTGAATTCATATGTTCTAGCCCGGAACTTTTGTACCTTCAAAAGCTACAAGCGCTGTCTGTATAACTGTGCAGTTTTATAGAAGGAGCAATGCTAAATACAAGCTTCAAATGGACAAGCCTCATACAAGCCCTTTATAAAAACATGGGTCCCACTAATAAAAAATAGTATTTTTTACAATCTTTTTAAGTGGGATTCATTTTTTTACAAAGGCTTGTATGGGGCTTGTCTAATTGGGGATTGTACAAATCATTTCTCTTTATAGAAGACCCTCGTCCATAAAAAGTCATCCCACTCGTGCGTATGATTTTGCTTCGAAAAATATTATAGTCACAAAAATAAAATATAAAAATAATTTTATAAACTATCATAGCTTGACCTGATACATTAAATTATAAAGTTATTTTTATTATAAAATAGATATATCTAACGGATCACTTAAACCATATCAATTTATGAAATTATTTATGTAATCTCTTTGTGGTTAGAGTATTTCCTAGATGACTTTTCTTTTGATCCTATAGTTCTCATGAAAATAAAGTTATCATACTTTTTTTTTATTGGCACTAGATCATGTCCGAGAACAAAATCCCGACTAATTTCAGAGGTGCACAGGTCCTCGATAACGAGTTTTCAGCAAGTGTACCTTGGCTAATTCAAGGGGAAGTTTCTCCAGTATGACTGGCTCTAGAAATTGTTTGCAGTTAAAAAGATTTGAAGCTTAGACAGGGGGGAGTATACTACCAAGACTAAAGTCTTTACTACTTGAGCCAATTACCCCTAGAGGTTAAAAGCCATCATACTAATGTGGTTTGTTTTGATATTTAAATTGTAAAATTCTTTTTTAGTGTAAGATAGATGTAATGCGTCACAACAATCGGGTAGTGAATTTTACTTTTGTAATCTTTTATTTCTATTTTAAATATGTTTCATCGCTTTAGCCCTCCTTAGGTACTCTAACACAAAAACTCAACTTATATCTTAATGACCTATATTCTTATTTGGAATGTGCGGGGCATAGCCAATCATGGTACTGTGCTTCATTTGAAACACTTGATCCACACTCATAAGTTGCCTTTAATTGCTTTGCTTGAGCCAATGGTCCCCTTTGTGAAAGCTGTTACCATTGGTAAAAAAATAGGTCTCCCTCAAGTTTTTTCCAATGAAGATAAAGGGGGAAAATTCTGGGTTTGTACTAAGTGATCTGATATTTCTATACTGTGTTTCATTATTTTGAACAACATTTCACTTTCTTTGTAGATTGGTGTAGTTTTACCACCATTTTTTTTCTGTTTTGTATGCTAATCACAATTATTTGCTTAGGAGATCTCTTTGGGATTCTCTTACTAATATGCACCCTCATCCACCCATTGGGTCGTGGTAGGCAAGTAAGTGATTTTAATATTATTAAGTCTAATGAAGAGAAGTTGGATGTGTTCCAACTCCTCAAATTGCCAAGGCTGACTTCGTTGATTTTGTTGAGAACAATTCCCTTTATGACATGCCTTTCCTTGGTATCAAGCTCACTTGGTCGTTCAAGAGAGATGGTATATATACTTGGAAGAGACTTGATCGTGCTTTGGTCAATCATCCTTGGTCCCAATATCTCCCCCAAGTCACCGTTATGCATTTTGAGAAAAATCATTCTGATCATTCCCCTCTTTTGTTGGAGAATAAAAATGTTTCCATTGGTCCATCATCTTTTAAGTTCCAAGGATGTCGATCAAACATCCTTCGTTTCTTGACTTTGTTTCTCCTAATTGGCACTTTACCTGTTATCTTAGTGGTCTTTATATGTTCCTTTTCAAACTCAAGCCTCCTTGGAGGAGGTCAAAGAAACTCTCTCTAGTAGGCCTATGTTAATTGCTTGTATTACCTATTGCATGAAGCACCACAATCTATCTCCATTGACACAGTTGTGCTGGTAAGATACTCTTTTTACCAGTGTTCATGTTGTCTAAACTGCTTTTCCGAATTGTTCATAAATCAAGGGTTCTTAGATTTTGTGGAGCTTGTTGTTTTGTTGTTGGGTTAATGGTAGCGTTTGAGCAAGGGTGAATT
>QEOT01008166.1:11035-34799 GCA_003123785.1 Pterocarya stenoptera | reverse complement strand
AACCAGGGTTTTGGTATGAGATAACTGACATGAGACTGGCTATAGGAGGTCCCCACATCATTCTTGCCTTACAAAGATCTTTAGTTCTTGTAATTCGAAACTCACTTCAATTCATCTCATCATTATAATTTTCTTAAATTTCTATACAAAATATAATAAACAATTTAATTTTTTTAAATCCTAAAATAATGATAATATTATAATAATATTTTATTACAATAATAATATTAAAAATAATATTCTAATAAAATTTTATTCAATTCATTTAAAATCATCTTAACTCATCTTTGAATCCAAATTGGACCATTCAAATAGTAATCACCTTATTGCTTGAATAAAGAAACGGTTATCCTTAAAACTCTGCATGTATAACATAGATTGGCCGATCTCCTATTAGTTTCAAGATATAAATGTCCTAGTCAGACCATGTTTATTTTCTTACTGTCATAGGATAACAAGCTTATTTAGATTACAAGCCATGCCTCGTTTGATCATCCTAAGACTTCTTTTGTTCTCCTTTTACAGTCCTATGATGACGATAAGAAGCAGAGGGTCAAAAGACAGCGATGTAATGTTCTTGTGAGATGATCACGAACGTTTGTAGACATGGCGCGGTCTCCCCTGTTTTGTTATGTTAAATCTTCTGTGGCTGTGTGCCTCATGTAGTATTCAAACTGTTTATCATTGTTCAAATCCTGCTAGGGACTGGTGCCTTGTAGATTTGCCTTTCCCTTAACAAAAGGAAGAACTAATTGTTGTTTAGTTTCAAACTTTTAAAGTCTTTGGAAAGAAGCATTGGCTGACCATTGGATTTATCAGTTTCATTTATCTCCCTGAATAAAAAGATCCTGCAATTTTGCACATTTTTCTTGGCTCCAAGTTGTACATTCCTGGCCTGAAACTGGTACCACATGTTTTCGAGACACGTCATAAATGCACTAAATGGTGCTGATACATATCCATCTTCGTTAGATACATATTCAGGCTTGAATTAATCTTTGCATCAACCTACACACTACACACCATAATTTTTTTAATTTTTTTTGGATTTGTTTTTCTTATTAAATGTGTATTATATGGATGATGAATAAAAAATATAAATGTTTCAAGAAGAGTAAAATAAAAAAAAATTGAAAAATAAATAAAAAACACATTGGTGTGTACTGTGTAGGCTTATGTATAACAATGCTCTTCAGGCTTTGTTCTGCTAAGTTTTCAAACGGTGTGATAATTTAATAAAAGGAAACTCCATTTTGATGGGTTATCCGCCTCTCCCTTCTTCTTCCTACAAATCCAGTTTATATCATTTTTTTCTCCGTTTTGTCATCATCTCCATTAGGCTGGAAAATCTCTGCCGTATGCCTGTTCTCGTTTGAAGTTTGAACTTCGAGCTATTAGAGATAATTCCACAAATCATGCAACAAATCAAATTACAGAAAAATAGCCGAGAATCAAGGACAACTGTTAGACTAATCTCAAGAATCAAATCTCACAATGGTTACAATCTTCACAGCCACAATTCTAGCTAGCTTTCCTAGAATAAATTTTGCATTCTCTCTATATAGATAGCACTCTATACATTTGGATTGTATTGCAATATATTGTAATCAATTTCATCAATATACTGTCAATATTCAAACTTCATCATGGTATCAGGAGAGTCACCCTCTAACGAGAACCCGATCCCCAATTCCCATAATCCAATCTCCACTCCACCCTCCCCCATTGACACCCCCTTGATTGCTTTCAATATTTCTACCCAAATAAATGAAAAACTCACCCCTTCTACCTTTCCTCAATGGCGTGCATAGTTTGAGGCTCTTCTAATTGGTTACAACCTCCTTGATTAAGTTACTGGTGATCATCCATGCCCCCCAATCAACGCCAACCCTGCATCAAATCTTCAGAAATCTCACTGGGTCAGGTAGGATAAACTCATCCTTAGTGCCATTTTGGCCTCCACCACCACTACAATCACCCCCTTCATCTCGACTGAAAAAACTTCAAAGGAGGCATGACAGAAATTAAATACCATGTACGCCATCAAGTTGCGCACCAGAGCTATGTAGCTCAAAGAAGAGCTCACGTTGATTAAGCGGGAAAATAAAGCAATTCAGGAGTACCTCCATATCGTCAAGTCGCTTGCAGATGAGATTGCCCTAATTGATCATTTCATCTCTGATGATGATCTCACTCATATACCAGCAAGAAGCATAAAACAGAGGCAGTTTTAAAGATAAACAAGGAGCTGTTAACTTTGGAATTTTCAAACCCAAGCTCCAAATTTTTTTTCCTTAAAGCAGAGTACCATTCCCTTGGAGCTTGCTTAAGACCATAAATAGTCTTTTGCAACATACAAACATGATCAAGTTTTGACAAATCTTTGAAGCTAGGGGGTTGAGTCATATACACAGTTTCATGCAAATTTCCATGTAAAAACGCATTGTTAACATCCAGTTGGCGCAAGGGCCACCCTTTCATCATAGAAATTGTCAGAACAGTCCTTATTGTTGCTGGTTTTACAACCGGACTGAAAGTTTCTTTGTAATCCAACCCAGGTCGTTGATTAAAACCCTTGGCCACAAGTCTCGCTTTGAACCTATCAACAGACCCATATGATTTTCTTTTGACTCTAAACACCCATTTGCAGCCCACTAGTTTACAATGAGGTGGTGGTGAAACCAAGTCCCACGTGTGATGTCTCATTAGTGCTGTTAACTTATCAAACATGGAACTCCTCTATTTCGGGCCACGTATTGCTTGACTCACACAACTTGGTTCAATGGTGAGTGGAATGGAGTGTTTTGAAACTGAGTGAATTTGCTTTGGCTTGTAAATGTTGTTCATCAAGCGTGTGGTCATGGAGTGGGTGCGAGATGTGTCATGGCTTAACTGATTTTCGAGTGTCTCAAGGAGAGATTCGGGTTGAATGGTTGGCATTTGGGGTTGGAAATTGATGATAGTGGGCGATTCTTGCACAGAGGGAGAGATCGGTGCGGATGGACTTGTGCTCGGTGTGAAGTGCTCAAAATTATTTAAAGCAGGTGATGAGAAATTAGGGAAAATACCTGAAGGTGATGCGGAAGTAGGTGCAGCGTCCATTCGCACTGGTGGTGGTTGCGACATTTGAAGCAGCGCGATGGGCGACGATGACATCGTAGAGGGATTGCCGAGGGGAACTACATGTGAAGAAGGAAAAGGCATCTGAGTTTCATGGAAAAGAACATGCATTGAGAGATAAATTCTCTTGGTTTGTAAGTCCATGCACTGATACACACTTTGAGTTTGAGAGTAGCCCAAAAATACACATGGGCTTGCTTTGGGCTGAAGCTTATGAATATTGTAAGGCCTTGTTATAGGAAAACACAAATAACCAAATTTTCTTAGTTTTAGATAATTTGGTGGTTGGTTGAACAAACTTTCAAAAGGAGTTTTGTTTTGTAAAAGAGTGGTTGGTTGATGATTTATGAGGTAAACAACTGTTAGAAATGCATGAGGCCAATATGAGAGTGGTAATTCGGCATCCTTTAAAAGGGTGAGTCCCGTTTCAACAAGATGACGATGACGGTGTTTGGCTGTTGGGGAGTGTGAGGGGNTGGAAAAGAACATGCATTGAGAGATAAATTCTCTTGGTTTGTAAGTCCATGCACTGATACACACTTTGAGTTTGAGAGTAGCCAAAAAATACACATGGGCTTGCTTTGGGCTGAAGCTTATGAATATTGTAAGGCCTTGTTATAGGAAAACACAAACAACTAAATTTTCTTAGTTTTAGATAATTTGGTGGTTGGTTGAACAAACTTTCAAAAGGAGTTTTGTTTTGTAAAAGAGTGGTTGGTTGATGATTTATGAGGTAAACAACTGTTAGAAATGCATGAGGCCAATATGAGAGTGGTAATTCGGCATCCTTTAAAAGGGTGAGTCCCGTTTCAACAAGATGACGATGACGGTGTTTGGCTGTTGGGGAGTGTGAGGGGCGGTGATGTAGTGGCTAATTCCATGTATTGAAAAATAATTTTTAAGAGCCACAAACTCACCACCGTTGTTCAAGTAAACACTTTTTATTTTGGCTTGAAACTTAGTTTCAACAAGATGTTTGAATTGAGGAAAGATGCTACTAACGCTTGATTTAGGCGTGTCATAGGTGGACTTCAATACGTCTCTCTTACACGCCCTAACATATCATTTGTTGTCAACAAACTTTCATAGTTCATGCATAAACCCATTGCTACACACTAGATAGCGACAAAGAGACTCCTACGATATTTGAAGCACACAATTTATCATGGTATTCACATCTGCAAAAGCTCAAGCTCAAGCTCAAGCTTATGACTTACACCGATGCTGATTGGGCCGGCAACTATGATGATAGAAGCTCAACATCTGCCTATATTTGCTTCCTTGGTTCCAATCCAATTTCTTGGAGTTCAAAAAATAAATGGCTGTTGCAAGATCATCGGCCGAAGCGGAATATAGAGCCCTTGCAAATGCTGCATCTGAAACCATCTGGTTATTGTCCCAGTTTCAAGAACTCGGCCTACGTATCTCTTCTCCACCAACATTGCTTTGTGACAACTTGGGTGCTACCCAACTCAGTTTTAATCCCGTTCAACACTCTCGAATGAAACACATACAAATAGACCTGCATTTTGTTAGGGATATGGTACAAAAGGCATG
This sequence comes from Pterocarya stenoptera, assembly GCA_003123785.1. Taxonomy (NCBI): domain Eukaryota; kingdom Viridiplantae; phylum Streptophyta; class Magnoliopsida; order Fagales; family Juglandaceae; genus Pterocarya; species Pterocarya stenoptera. The sequence continues at coordinate 30,122 of QEOT01008166.1, read as the reverse complement.
CTGAAAGTTCATCATGTAAACATTCAAGATCAGCTTGCCAATCTCCTCACAAAAAGCCCCTGTCCAAGCAATGCACTGAACAACTAAGAATCAAGATTGAACTTGCTAATGACAACCCTATCTTGCCGGGGCGTATTAGAAATAATTCCACAAATCATGCAACAGATCAAATCACAGAAGAATAGCCGAGAATCAAGGACAACTGTTAGACTAATCTCAAGAATCAAGTCTCACATCGGTTACAATCTTCACAATCACAATTCTAGCTAGCTTTCCTAGAATAGATTTTGCACTGTGTGTGTGTGCGTATATATATATATATAGCACTCATGAGCCCCATGCCTCGACAATGTACACGTTTGTTTTTGCTCATGAATGAGATGAAAGTTAAAAATTGAATAAAATATTATTAGAATATATATTTTTAATTATTTTTATTTTGAGATTTGAAAAGTTGAATTAGTTATTTTATTTTCTATAAAAATTTAAAAAATTATAATAATTAGATAAAAGTTAAAAAATTTTATGAAAACAAACTTGGTCATTGAAAAAGATGTGGATATCTCTTTTCAACAACACTAGAATATTTAATTGTAAATGTCAAAAAAAAAAAAAAAAAGAGAGAGAATATTTAATTGTGAAATTACCATTAGAGAGTCCACCAATTAAATAATAAAATCGCTTGTTTAATGGGTCCTTCAGTCAAGGAACAACAAGCTCGAGTTGATTAACTCGTTATGCCTTTTTCATTGCATTTTTGTTTCTTGAAAAAAGGCAAAAGAAAACAATTAGATTATGTTTGGATGTTGAGATAAGATGAGAATTTTTAAAAATTTTATGAATAGTGTTAAGATGAAAGTTTAAAATATTATTTTTTAATATTATGATTGTTTTGGGATTTGAAAAAGTTAAATTAAAATTTGAAAAAGTTGAATTATTTATTATATTTTATATGGAGATTTGAAAAAGATGTAATGATGAGATGAGATGAGATTGAGATGAGAAATCTCATCCCTCCCCCAAACATAACTGTACCCTTTTTTTTTGTTTTGTTTTTGACGTTTTCCTCCTCTCGAGCACAAGTTTGGAGAAGCTTACGTGTATTTCTGTTCTACAGTTCTACTTTTCCCAAACTTTCCTTCTATCTTTTGAAGAAAATTATACATCTCTCTCTCTGAGGTTCGGAAATGGAGGCCTCTATGTCCCCGGCAATGTCAATAAGCTATTCAGGTGTTTATCTCTGTCTCGATTTGAACAGTAATCTTGATCAACTGCGTGATGATGAAAAACTTAAAATTTGAGCCAAATTATTTCGCAATTGGAAGTACTTTTGTACTAAACCAGTTGAGCTGAATTCCACTTATTAGAAAACTAGAAAACCAAAAATTCAATCCTATTCAATCTACGATCTGGTAATACCTGAACTTATTGATTTCTGATCAATATTTTCGTACGAGAACTTGGGTCTCGTGGTTGGGTATCCTCAGCACGTTGCCGATACTTTAGCCATTACGTTTTCATTTATATATAGATAGCCAAAAAGGTTCTTGAATCTGGGTTTCTTATTTGATTTCTTTAAATTCACGCTCATAAAATTTGCTGTGATGTTTCTTTGAGCATAATGATTTGCTCGATTGTTTGTTTGCAGAGTCATTTATGGTTAAGAAAAGGGTAAAACTTCCTTCATGGAATCGGTGTTTGGCGTCCATTTCACCCCCCAGAGCAGTTGCCTTTCCTCAATCCGTTATTCTGATTAGGAAGCCCAGCGTGAAGGTATTTGGTTCTATTGTTAATACCTTTTTTTTTTGTGAGTTGGGATTTGGAGACTTAGCATTCCTGATCATGCGAATTCTATACTGATACTTCAGGGTTCTTTCTTTTGGTTTTTTTTTTTTGATAAGAGGGTTCTTTCTTTTTTAAAAAGGTTTTATGCAGTCAAAATAGAGAAATTCCTGTGGTGGAAGGCAGGTATGGCATCTCTAGGTGTCAGTCTGTCAAAAGTTATTAACAAACAAAACTGTGTGATGGAAAGTTAGCTACGTTTGTACATTAGTTACTCTTCTATGCAGTATATCTATAGTTACTGTTGCTTCTAATCTCTTCAAGATGTATCGATGAAATATATGATGCTTTAGCCGAACGTCTGGCTCCCACGGCAGCAGCAGCAGCATCAAATCCCAATTTGAAGTAAGTTTTTATCGAATCAGAAAAAGTTTTGTAGTTGAATATTTCATTGCTAGTTAGTACGCAATCAATTACTTATGCGTGTTTTCCTGATTTGAGCAATTTCTTCTGAAACCTAGTCGAATCTATTTTTTACTTCATCTATTGTCTTGTTGGATTGGCATTATATTTTTTTCTATTGTTTTGACGTTGATCTTGAACATTACTATATGAGTTAGTCAATCTCCCTAAAAGACCATACGGCATACAGGCACATTGTGGGTTTGGCTGGTCCTCCTGGCGCTGGAAAGAGCACTCTAGCATCTGAAGTAGCCCGGCGTGTTAACAAGTTATGGCCCCAGAAAGCTTCTTCAATTGATTCCCAAGTTAAGCCTCCGGATGTAGCTACTGTTCTTCCGATGGATGGGTTTCATCTCTATCGTTCTCAGCTGGATGAGATGGAGGTTAGCGTTTCTTTCTAGATTCTATTTGCCTGTTTTCTTCCTTCAAGGATTACAAAGGATTTCATCGATTTATTTGTTGGGGGTAGCTCTATCATAGTTTCACAGAGCATCTAAAATAATTTAAATGAAAAGTGCAAAGCGTATAGATAAATAAGAGAGAAACTAGTTTTAATGACATTGAGAAGCATCTGACCGCAAGACTATCAAAATAGTAAGGTTTTGGATCACAAGTCACGCCTTTATTAGGCAGACATGAAATATAAAAATATTTTGAGTTACCTGATTTCACAAAAATGAATCTAGCTTTTCTTTTACCTGATGTCAGTGTGCCTGGTTTTTCAATGGGGCATTTGACCCAAAAGTTAGGATGACATAAGATGCCAAATCCTGCTGCTTCTTTGTTTCTCTTGTCCTCAGGCGTCATAGACACACAAATTCATAAACAATAACTTTTTTATTGAAAACATATTGCTCAATTCTTTTTCAAGTATTCTTCTTTCATTGTAGAATCCAGAGGAAGCCCATGCAAGAAGGGGAGGTGAGGTTTCTATATTTTGTAGTCACTGGTTTCAAACTTTAAAACGTGTAAACATCAAAAGTTTTGATCTTTCTAATCGATGAATCAGCTCCATGGACATTTAATCCGGCACTACTGCTTTCATGTCTCCAGACCCTAAAAGCTCAGGTGATTATTGGTGTTGAAAACTTAATAATTAATTTGTTGACTGCAAAACATGCATGCATGTGTGTGTCAAGAACATAAATGCTTTCCTCAAATTGGATCCTGAAATGATAGAGTTTGCAGGGATCAGTTTATGTACCATCATTTGACCATGGCGTTGGAGATCCAGTGGAAGATGATATTTTTGTGAGCCTTCAGTGAGTAATTTGCTTCTTTCACATGAAGAATCTCATAAATAGGTGTGATTTGATCAGGATTAGGTGATTAATAGATAATTGCCTTAGTCATGGATATTTTTTATTATCCTTGGAGATATGGATATTTTTAAATATCTTTGGAGATTATTTTGGACAACCTGACTGAAGGGAAACCGACAAACCTGAAAGTTGCATGAATAGGAATAGGAATAGGATTGGGTTCGATTGAGGCTCCGAAACACTTTCATCAACTGTTCAAGATAGGAAATTTGTGCCAAGTGTTAAGTTCCATGATGAACTTGGTGAAACCATTTATCTTGGAAACATGGATTTTGATAATTGCAAAGATAGTTAACTTTGTTGGGGATGAAATTGATAGTTAACTTTGTTGGGGATGAAATTGCTGTCAATGAGCTGATAAGAAAATCAAGAATGTTACAATGGCGTGCCTAACAGGTGAGCTTCCTTAAAAGCATATCATGGCACTTTTAGCATCCCTTATTGAGCTCAGGTTTTCTCTTTGTTTTATTGCTATCCTTTATTGGTTATTTGTTCTTGGTGAAGTTGCTTTTATAAATCCAATTCTAATATATGAGATTTTAAACTCCTTTTTGGTTTGGGTACCCCATGGCTTTTAGTTTGTCTTCTCTATTCCAATAGCACTTTTTTTCCTGCTTTCCAGGCACAAGGTGGTTATAGTAGAAGGAAATTATTTATTGCTGGAAGATGGGGTTTGGAAAGAGATATCATCTATATTTGATGAGAAGTGGTAAGGATTGGATTCTCTCCAGGCTATCGTCACTCTCTGCCCTGCCTTTGCGTGTTAGAGTTTACTGTTTGAGTTCACTGACATTATATGGTGGAAAATCAATCTTGGGAACTTATGTATCTTGAAAAATATTTTTTGTTTCTTTCAAACGTTTAAGTTTCAGATGCTGGCACAGTTATTCTAAAATTTTAGAAGATGAAAAGGTGTGTGAGGCTTACATACTAAATCTGTTCAGGCCAAGAGGCATTCATGTTAAAATGTGTGTTTGCATCACGTTAGCCTTAATTACATTTAAAACGTCTAAATTTTTTTAGCTGAGAACTTCAAATTAGGTTCTAACCATGAAGTTGGATACAGACGATAACCCTACTCTTTTTGTTGTAATTTTACTTCACTACTAGCTCTTTGCTTTTGCATTTGAAGCACTTTGGTAACACACTCATACAGATTTTGAACTTTGGTTAATCGTTTCAGCCCTAATTAATTATTATTTTGATTGTAATTCTGTTGGATCTGGGGACACTAGCCTGCAATGTAGATTTGATGTCGGTATCATTCCAATACTGTTGCCTCGTGTTGATTCGCAATCTTATGGTGATTTTATATTGCCATCCTGGTGAAAATCTTTGCCATATAAATTAACATACCAATTATTGGAAAATATAAGGGATGATGGTGCTCGGAGTCTTATGCCTAGCAAAGTGGTCTAAGTACTGTTTGGTCTGTCATCTTCCCTAAATTGCCTTTAACATACCAGACAACATTTAGTTGCACTGACAGATAGCCCTGCAATGTAGTTTTGACATCATTATTGATTGAAATACTGCTGCCTCATGTTGGCTTTACATAGATTGGTGATTTTATATTCCCATCCTGATGAAAATCATTACATTTCTTTTTATAGATTTAATGTACAAACTAATGGAAAAAAAATGGGAATGACAGTGCTCACAATCTTATGCCCCACAAAATGGTCATGAACTGGTTGGTCCATCGTCTTAAAATGCTTTTCACACACTAAAGGCATTAGTTGCATAGATGGATAGCACTACTTGTATTAGTCCGTTAGCCCGTTAAAAGATGATGTTTTTATTTTCAAGGTTCATTGAAGTTGATATTGACACGTCGATGCAACGAGTTCTAAAAAGACATATTTCAACTGGTATGTGTTGTTCCTTGATTTCTTAACAAGCTATTTCCCTTGAGAAGGAACGAGCTATAATTTTTTTTCCCTTTATTTATTATAGGAAAGCCTCCGGACATAGCTCAATGGCGGGTAAGCCTCACTTTGCTCGATCTATTTAAAAGGGGATTCTTCACTTGATCTATCTATTTCTTAAAGTGCCTCTGTAGTAAATCGTATGCCACACTAAATTGGTCCTGCAGATAGATTACAATGACCGGCCGAATGCAGAGCTTATTATCAAGTCGAAGAAGAATGCAGATTTAGTAATAAAATCAGTTGATTTCTGAAGGTGAATCGTTTCAATTTTTAGTAATGTATGTTCACATAGTGAGTTCTTTTAACGGAATAAGCTGGTCATGTTTCATCTTTGTTGTAAGGATGGCTTGAGATGTTGCACTATTGGAAGCTGGCATAAAGTTGATGGCAACTTTCATTTTCTGTTGACCATAATGAATATCTTCCCTTCTTTCTTTCTCAAGTTATCCAGAGAGGTGGTGAAAGGTATAATATCTGTTGCGGCTGTTTGGTACTCACTGTAGAGGGTAAACAACTAATGCTAGATAAAGTGTAGATTGCGCAAATGCTGTCCAATCATTTTGAAAAAAAAGTGAGATTTATTATTAACAAATTAGTTTTTTATCATGTGAGTTCTGTATTTACTTATTTTTTTAAAAGAATTATGCGACGTTTGTGCATTCCACAATTACAAATATCATTTCTCTTTTCGTTGGGAGCAAATTTCATGTCCGGTTCTTCTTCAGTTGTTTGTTCTCACTTGGGCTTTCTTTTTATATGGTCCTTCCAGTCGTTTGGGCTGGCCTGTTTTGCGTTGGCAGTTGGCCCAAGCCTGGGAGCCTGGTTGGTGATCCGAACTTTTTATTGAGCCTAGGCCCGAGTACTGCCTACACACCCAAATTCCTTTGTTTATTAATCCTTCAATTTCATAAGAGGATGATCAAGACTCGAAACTAAGCGATGCTTGTTGCATGTTTGGCTACAATATATAGTTTTTCACAAACTATTTTCAACTGTAATTCCAATATCTTTAAATTTCAATATTCCCTCAAAACAATTTTTCATTCAATTATTTGACTAAGTTGCCGTACATATTTTCACAAAAACCCACAAAAGTTCTCTAAAAAATAATATTTAAGAAATTTCTCAAGAGAAGTGCTATACAAGAATATTTGCACTACGTACACAGAAATCTTATACGAGAATGTTTACATATTAACGTGACTTAATAGATTTATTTTACAATAAAAAGAACTTTAGATCATATTTAACTTTGTCATTTTATTGTGCAAGATTTATATGTAAGCCAAGCATTTTTCATTCTTTAAATCTACTTTATACCCATTTTTCAAAAATCCAAGTAAAAACATACTTGGAAACACTTACATCCAAATTAAAAAATTTGGGTCTACATATTATATAACATATATAATTAAAATTTTTTTAAACTATTCTAAAAAATTCATTATTTCTGCCTACAAAATACAACCTCACTAGGCCTAAATGATTGCTCATTAAATAGATTAAGGCGATCGAAGAAAATAGAGTTTCCCAATTGATCTATTCCTTGATTTTGTACGTTTCTATATTCCACGTTCTTCAAAAAGAGGTTAGGAAGCAGCGATCGATCACAGTTAAGCAACCAGCCAAACCAACTTGGCCTCCGAAGCTCTTGCTTGGGTGTCATCTTCACGAGGAACAGAGGCGATCGATGATAACAAGAAGTTACTCACCAAACTATGTAATTTCCGGGACACTTCCTTGAAGCTGCAGCACAAAATATATATTTCTTTGTATATCTCAGCTTGGAATATTATTACATGCATCTCTCTCTCTCTCTCTCTCTCTCTCTCTCTCTCTCTCAATCATCATGTTACTAATTGGCAATGGAAGATCCGGATCATTTCTTGATACTCCCTGCAGGCTCATCTACTCAATATGCCAAGAATTCTGTGTCTTTGTAATAATTTTGTCTTTACGATCAGTACTTTCCATTACTGGAAACGCATAGTTCAGCAACATTCAGATCCAATATTTGAGAGAGAGAGAGAGAGAGAGAGATACTTTATATATTTTACTTGATGATCACACGTTGTTTTATTATTATTATTGTATATAGTAAAAGGCAATAATATCAAATTGCAAGTGCCAGCAAAGAGCCTGACCCATCACAGAGATGCAAGCATTAATGCCACCAAAATAGGGGACCATAATCCATGGTCTAACGTACAAATTCATTACGTGACAGTCCCAATGGCCATTCATCCCCCGCACACTCGTTTATTTTTTGCTGCTTTCGCTATATAATTTCCTTTTCGATATTCATTATTTGCGGGATCGATGCCCCAAATATTGAGCATTAACACAGCTAGCAATCCCATCCTGCATGCATGGATCCATATCAGAACAATAAATCTAGCTAGCTAACCAAAACAAATGGCCATGCATTAATGCTCCATCAACATGCACATGATCTTGTTCCCTCTTTAAGCTTGGCCATGAAACATCTCCATTTAAGACGTGGTCTCCACCCATAAAATAACAGCCATATGATTCAAAGAATTATCATAAAGAAATAGGAAGGGAACAATTTGAGGAATAAAGAGCAGACAATACAACTACTTCAAGCAGGTACGTACATGATTGTTATTATTATATGTAGTAATTATCAAGCAAGCTGCAAGCCATTCAGACAGTACTTATAAAAAAGCAAGACGTACAAAGTCAAGTCTTGGAACTTATATAAAAACTGTTATATGGTTTCTGTCCACAATAAATACTGATCAAAATATAATAATATATCTGATCACACTAATATTATATTATATCAAACCGAATAATGATACAGAAACATGACCACTCCATGCATCCTGCTCAATCCATCTGCGCCCTTAATTTTTAGGTACCATGCATTAATGATAGTCGATGTTTTGGTTTTTGCAGTGACTGCGACCAGATCAAAGGAGCAGGTTGTGGATCAGCTTACTAATTTAGCTTCTGTTCTTGCATTTCTCCATGGCTCTTGGCGCTGGATCCAAGAAAAGTTTTATGGAAAAGTCAGATCATTTGGAAAGATAAACCAAATTTACACTAAAAAAAGAAAGAATTTTGTGAATTAATTTATTATAATTAGGTGCATCTGCCTTTAAGAATTTAGAAGAAGATCACCCAACGTAAGACCTTTTTAATTCACTTCTTTCAAGGGATTAATACTATTATTTGTTGAAAGATGTATATATAAATATATATATATATACTATATAGTACGTACTAACCGAGTCCAATCGCCTCCTTTCCCTTCATGATGCGCAGACGCTTGCATGACTCAACAAACATCCTGGGTTGGATACAAAGAAAGTAAAAAAATAAGCTACAATATTATTGAAATATTATTTGTTTGATTTAGTTGATGAGTGTTTGCGAGGGATGATCGAAGATCAAATATCGCTTACTCCCACGGGACATCGCCAACGAGCATCCAGTCACCGTCCTTGTCTTCATACGTTGGAACGCAGTCAGAACTGTTCAGAAGATCCATCAACTTGCTCTCATTCATGAAATCTTTCATTCCTTGGGATCCACAATTACCTTTAGTGAAGAAAACATGTCAATATATAATTGGGGCACTTTGATAATTAAGTAGCAATAATTAATGAAAACCACACATGTACGAACGGTAAAGAAGAACTTGAAATTCTTACCAATAGTGAAGGAACTGAACATTTTGCCTAAGGCATCCGAGAGCTCTTTGTAACTTTTGTACGTCTTTAAGTCTACCTTACGAAGATAAGGTGCACCATCCATGCTAACCTTCACAAAGGCTGCATTGCCACTTGCCTTCTCTAACATGTTCTTTCGGAATGATCGGACTGGTGGCCAACCCACAACTTGTGCCCTAAATTTCCATTTGGTTAGAGTAGTACCATTTCAATTCATTTTCTGTAATTTACATGAGCTTTAAGTAAAACACTATATATAGCTCGTGATCTGTAATGGAGTGACAAATTATGAAAATAAAAAGAGAAGACTATTAGGAATGAGGGATCGAACGGTTAGTCTATACATATACATACATATATATATATATATGATTAGAGAAGAAAAAAGAAAGGCAAATATATATTATGATATGAACATAGTACTGGATCAGTATATATAGCAATTAATAAAGTTAATTTATATGTATTTCAAGATTATTATTGATTCTAGGTTCAAGATTAATATTGAGGTCAGATATTTCTAGTATTTGTTTTTTTTTCCCGTCTGAGCTGATTCAGATCTATAGAACAGCTTTGTGGTGATAATGATTTCAAAGCTCTTTTGAAAGTTATCTAGTAATCATTATGATTACTTTCTCTCAGTTTCAACACAAAATTCATACAGGCTAGGCTAGCTGCTCGGGAACCTTGGGAATTTCCGGTGGCCAAGAAAAATTTTTGAGCCTCATATATAGATATGTATTTTTTTTTTTGTTTTTCATATTTAGTTTTTCCAAGTTCCTTCCACTAGTATGATCTAAGACCTCTCTCTTTTTCAGTTTTTGTTTTGAACGGATAATTAAGCCTTTCTTTTGCTTGTTCATCTCTTTCTCTATTCCTCTCTCATGTAAAGTGCTGCACTTTACCTAACCCTAATCATCCCATAGCTCTGCACTAACATACTCCCCAGAATAAAAAGAAAAAAAAAAACAAACTAAGAAGTTTAGAATTAATAAAATCACAAAGAAAGTGTGTATATATATATATATTTCTATATGCAGCTAGCTTACTTAGCAGGATGCTTTGCTGGATCAGCGCTGAGAAGGTTCTCCTTCTGCAGCGTCTTCGACTTCTCATTCAGATCCATCTCTTCCTCCTTGGAAGAAAGTTTAAGATTCAAATCCATAGTTGTAGTACTCTCAGTCTCAGAGAAGCCTCTCTTCCTAACCACCTCTCCTTCAGTATTTCCTGGCAACCCTAGCCTCAGCTCAGTCTCCTCGAAGACCATCTTCACCATCTGATCTGACTCAACTTCCATTGGTTTTTCACTCTCTAAAAACCCTTATCTCTTTCTGTCTACTCTCTGTCTCTCTATCTCTTATTCACTTTCTCTCTCTAAGCATTCAGTGCTTTGTTTCTTTGCGAGAATAATAGTGGGTGGGGGGGACGTCAGGGAGGGAAGGAGGATACGTTTGGGTTTTGTGGGTATTAATAGAAGCATGGATGGGCTGCACTGTCTTTTTAGGAGTTTTGAAGGGATCTGTGATGGTGACACGTGGCAAGGTGTGTGTGAGCTGGATTCTCCCAATTACCTTCATGCTGGGATAGGTGACGACAGGGTGATGTTGGGTTCATAGCTATATATGATTGTTGTGTGGGATCGAGGTGGTGAAGAGCAAGCAGGACAACCTGTTTAATTTGCTGCTGATCATATGCCAATTCTTTACTACTGATCATCAGGAGCGTACCTTGGCCTACCAATTTCTCCTCTTTTTATGAGAAGCCAGCAAAGACGTTTCGACTTTCTCCTTCAAACAAATTATATTGATATATATTTGAAAGTGCAGAGACTCATGTATTGCCTAAAAGGTCATGGTTGGACATATCACATGAATGAGATTAATTAAGATATATATATATATATATCAAGGCTCGAAAAATCAGAATCGGATAAAGATCGATTCAATTTCATTGAATTGGGCGATTCATGAAAGTTTTAAATCGAATATTTCAATATGGATAAAATTAAAAATCATATTTGATGCAATTCAAGCATTGTACCTCTTTCATTTATAAAAGAGGATAAAATATAAATTATTGACTAGTTTCGATAAAAATATTGTATGTATCTAAATAGTTTTAATAAATATGTAATTTATGTATTTTTCCTCAACGGTCTACATTTTTTTGCCTTATATATGAAAAAGATAAAGACTATTAAGTTATAAACGCATGCCAAATGTTGTATTTTATATAAATTTAGTATAAAATATTCATTCATCTCCTTAATTTTTTGTTCAACTAAAAATATATATAAAAAACTACATGTTTTATCTGTTAATTTTTCTGCAATTCTTATTTAATAAAATTTGATGAAAAAGTTAATATATATTTAGCCCTATCATATTTTTGTACAAAAGATTAAAAGAAAAACCCAGTTGTTAAATAACTTAAAAATAAATACAATTTTGAATCGGTGATTTAAATCGGTTTAAAATCAACTAGAATTTGTTTGACTCGTTGGTTAAAGAGGTTCAATGAAAGTTCAAAATGTTATTAAAATTGATTCGATTTCTTACTAATTCAATTTTAATCGACCTGAATCGATTCGTATTTGCGAGTCTTGATAAATATATATATATATATATATGCAGATAATTTTAATTACCTGTATATTCATGCATGAGTAGGTACTCTGATTAACCACACCAAAAATTACTTTTAAAACCTACATGACGTGGTTAATTTCTCATTAATATATAATGACTGAATTAATGATAATCAGGCTTCTTTTTTTTTTTATGGGTAATCAGGCTAATTAATTAATTAGGGAAGCTCATATATATATAAATATACACGTGGTACTACGTTTTTATAGGAGATAAGTACTACTGCCTAGATCGATGGATCGAGTTCCATTAGTCTTAGGATCAATCGACTCGATATGACTATAATTAGTACTATATTAGCAAGTGGACTTATCATATATATTGGATCAGTCTAATTAAGAAAATGCCTTAAATTAAATAAAAAGGCTTCGTTGGAATCCTAAATTCTAATTATCACAGCCAATATGCATGCGAGGTCAAACCTGCAATACGTCTTAAATCATTTCATGAACAGCGCGCGCGCCATTGTGGCAGCTTGCATGGCGTAAACCAGACCAGAAATGGCAGCTTTATGTTGTTTGTGCATTTTTTTCTATCAAGAACAATATCTCTCTCTCTCTCTCTCTCTCTCTCTCTCTCTCTCTCCCATCGTATTTTTACTGATATTCTTGCTTCATTTCCTTCCTTTATACCCTCCTGCTTTGTGATTTCAGCTATTATTATTATTTTTTATCTGAAATTAATTTAGTGGAAACATTTCTAATTAAGCGACAATTCTTGATGTTGAACATGAGAGTTTTTGTTCTAGCTTATTAGCACTCATTCAAATATCCCTAATGATCAATATAGAATTATTCTTTAATCGTGACTAGCTGGCCGGCTTATCATAGCAATCAAAATTTATATCCAATTATGAATTTATGCAGATCATGTGGAAACGTCACTTATCAAGCACCAATCATATCAAAATCATGCTATAGCTGAGTATTCCTTGAAGTTCGAACTGTATATATAATTATGCGTGTGTGTATATATATATATATATAAAAGTAGCTATAAAAGCTAGGTCTTTGCATTGTTATAAATATTCATTTTCATCATGGTTTTTGGGCCATATACAATTAATCCACCATGATTTCATCATTAATCAGGTAGTACTGGTGTCTATCTGGCCGCTTTCTAACTGGCCAACTTACATAGCTAGCCAGCCAAAAGAATTAAAATAAAAGCATATTTGTTTGAAAAATTCTACTATCATGATGGTGCAGGCCGGCTGGTTGGTTTCTTGGCTGCACTAGTTCGGTTCAGATTTAAATTTTTTTTAAAGATCTAAATACTTAATTTTTAAATTATTAAATTTATCTCAATTCAAAATTTCTTTACACGTGAGACCTACAATTTTTTTCAACTCAACACCTATTTACACGTGAGACCCACAGGGCCATAACCTTTTTTAACTTTCCATAAATACATATAAAATCATCTTAAGTGAGTTCCACAGAACTCATCATTTCGATCCACTATCTCAATTCACTACTATTAATAGAGAACTCAGTTCAACATTCAAACGTAACCTAAAATATACAATGTAATAATGTATTATTATGTCATTATAATTAAATTTAGAAGATAAATTTTAAAATTTGAATCTTACGGATTACATCTTACTATTTAAGTAATGTGAATTGTGCGCTCTACCAACCATCTTAAATCTATATAAAATAACTCTATTTATTTTTATTCAGCTCGCATAGGTAAAATAAATATATATATAAATATATATATATTGTACGTGTTGATTGAGTAATTTCGGCCAATTCTCACTTCTCCGGCGCCTGTATTGCAAATCTTCCCGGCCCGCAAATATCAAAAGAACTGTACAAAATTCTAAAAGAGATCTTCATGCTAATATTATTTAATTAGAGGGAAATAGCTAAAGAAATTACTTAAGAAACAGACATTGATCTCTTCTAACTGATCATGCTAAAATATGTAAAACCAAAGATATGGAGTGTCATCAAGAAACTAGATCTATTTCTCAGCAAAATATTTGAGTTTGTGAGGACTACGTACCTACTTTGCGAGTCATTAATTTGGTGATTATATGTAATTCCCATGTCTCGATATATATTATATCTAATATTACTGCATGCATGTACCCCTTGTTCAATTGCTAGCTACTTTATTCAAACATAAAAAAATAAAAATTGCTAGCTACAGAAATATAAAATAATATTATTTATGGCTTTAATTTAGTCCTTTTTAGCTAGAGGCCAGACACATCAAACTTGTACATGATGAGTGCAATCGAATGTTATAAAAAAAGCATGGAAGTTTATATATCCAGAATTTTCCGACTTAAAATACATGACTCAATTTGTGATCATCAAGACAATTAAACTTAATCCTCGTAGTATTTATAACAGATGTGGACCGGCCGGTGGACAGGTTAATTTCCCACGGCCGGTGGGAGCTGAGTTTTCACGGCCTTTTGCTTTCAATCATACATGAATGGCGGATTGCCTATATATTCATGGGATTGCGAGGTACGTACTGTACGTGTATCACTGTTAGTTTTAAAGACTTGCAACTTGGATATATATATATTTACCCATAGCATAAAAAAGGCCGGTGATTAATTAATGGATAATTATGCATCCAGCTTTTATTTCGATCTATTATATGTTTATATATACACGATAGTTATAACGTACAAGATTGACTTTCGTTTGCAGTACCAGATAGTTCGCGCTAGAGAGAAACATGCAAGCAAGATAAAAAGCATGCTGTATATATATATATATATTCAATATACATCATTTGTGCATATACGGATTGCTCCCCAATGGAAATTGTTGGAACAAAGGCAGAAAAATATGCAATTATTTGACAGCCACTCTTTGCATGTTTGTTGTTAATTAGGATACGCAATAAGTATATATATGGTACGTACTGCTGATCATGATCTGTGTGATGTACGTTGTTTCAAAATTAATGCCCGAACACATATGGCTGCCACGTTCGATCCATCTTTACAGAATTAATGCCCGGCCTCAAGAAGTACTGTTTTGGAGCATATTATATGCAACCAAATGCATGCGAATTGAGCTTGGAAATATTGAACATTAATGTTGCGTCGAAGACTTTCTGATAATTACTAGATACGTGTTACTTACGTGAATGAAAACTAATATTGGGGCAGAATCTTGGGATAGTGGCAGCTCGATCGATCGATCGATATGCATGCTCTCCGGCCTGTACATGTACATGAGAAACAAAGAGTTTCAGAAAAAAAATCGAGTCCGAGTAAATCACAGTACTCCAATTTGGTTTCGAAAGAGCTTTTGACAATATTATTTAGAAATAATCTGACCTAATTAATAATCCCCAATAATACTTCTGATCTTCTTATTTTTCACTCCATTACAAAAGAACCATGCCATGTTTTACTTTAAGCTTTAAACAAAAATGAAATAAATAACTTTAACGAAATGGATTTGGGGCACAAGTTGTGGCCGGTTGGCGGCCATCATGATTCGTATCATCCCGAAAGAATATGTTAGAGATCATCAAGGAAAGTGGCCGGCAATGCATGCAGCCTTTGTGAAGGTTACCATAAATGCGGCATGAATATATGGTACTGCACCTTATAATTATCGTCGTAAAGTAGAATAATATTTAAATATATACAAAAAGTTACAAATTAAGAGCTGATCTCGATCGGATGCATGCCTTGGGAAAACCGTTCAGTTCCTTCCACTATATTTATATATAGTAATTTAACAATTTAAATCTTTTATACCATAGAAATTAAGGAAAGTTTTCAATAATTTCTATGCACGTACCCTTGAGTACGTAAAAATGGATGTGTTTGTCATTATTATTATTAATCCTTATCAAAGTGCCCTATTAATTTATACATTAACCTCTAAACTTCCATCTTTATAAAATTAAAGTAAAAATGGATGCTCAAGTAGAGGCGGCTTGCTACCAATATATAAATATATATATGATCCTCTGCTTATACAATGTTGACATTAATAATGTCACCATGCAATTGATCATATCAAAACCGATCGAGCACTCAAACCGGGCTCTCTTGATCTTTAGTTATAGTTCCTAGTTGGGTGAGAGGAGAGATACATGAGTGGAGAAGGTGGGACCTAATTAGTGTAAGAAGGCATGTGCTGAGATTCATTGGCAGAGAGGGCTGTGTGCGGGCCCATGGAAGTGGCCATGTGAACTTGTTGGCTGTGTCACCTTGATGTCAAACCCTGTTCCATGTGCGCCGCTGCAGGCATCCCCACTCACCTTTCCTAACCCCTTTCTTTATTTTTCTGCTTCGTGAAATCTATTATTTGTATATTACCCACACCCACATCGATTAAATCAATCCAAAATGTTCCAAAATAAATAAACAAATCCTGTCAAAACATCCATCCCTGTACTGTATGTATATATGCATGATTCTTTACCATCATGTACGTTGAGTCAGAGGCTTATAAGAGATCTTAATTAATTCTCCAATGAAGATCTACAACTTTGAGTACTAAGATAGCCTTTCTAACATTTTGACATTTGTTTGCCATACAAGAGAATCAGAGGTCGGTTGCTTGCATGATGCCCATTGCACTTTCCTCCTCAAAAACAATAATAATAATAAAAAAAATACTATATACACTGATCAAGTTGTCAGATCGAAATCATTATTAGCCAATGATCGACCAATTTTTTTCCTATCTTCTTCTCTGTTAGAAATAATAGTTCAATGATTATCAATCAGAGATATTGCTGCTGCATGTATTATTGGACGGTACTGGTCATGCAGCAGACTAACTAAATTATGTAAAAACTAGATATATATGTAGGTCAAATGGTCTATGATCAAGTACTGGTAGGCGTAGGGAACCCATAAACAAATTTGAATGCTTCAAGAGCGGATCCTTTTTGTGAATCTCAGTAATGCAGTCATTATAAGGTGCGCACTTTTATCGTGCTTGATGACAAAAGTGCAAAAAATTTGCCCTAGCTAGCTATCTCTAACCCAAAAAGTGGTACTGCACTGGTATAATCAACACTAACTTTAGCAGAAAGTTGATGATTTTTTGCGTTGAAAAAATGTAAGAACCAGAATATTATATAATAAAGAAATGGTAATTGCAAAAGAAAAGAAAGAGTACTTGGCGCGCGTCTCTTGTATATATATTAATAATATTATTTCCCTTTGAAATGAACTTTTTACTTATTAGATAATGGATAAAACTGTCACTGCATGGGGTACTCCTCACGCATCCATATGCACTTTAGAGCAAATCTCAGAACTCACAGTCACAGTCATCCATCTTTGCACTCTTTTCCATTCACATTTTTCTTCCGGCCAGCTGCTATATATGCATATATATATATATATAGCTAGCCTCAAACATGACAATCTTAAGTAGTACTTGCCCTAGGTCGTCGACATGGAGGTTTTCTAGCAATAGCACGTTACAATATAATTAAGAAAAACAAAATATGTCATGTAAATGTATATATAGTCACTAGATCATGATGATGATCCACCACCTCGCGTTTTTGCAGAATCAAGGGCTTCATTTATACAGATCCACTTGAGATTTTGATCTCCCACTATGGATACTAGCTAGGTATTGACCTGTATTGTAGCACTGTAGCTGACGCGTTAAATATCCCCGCCAGATAGAGAATCCTTTGAAAATTTTACCGTCCACACATGCTGTAGCCAGCAGTCGTAGACATGATAATGTTGGACTGGTACTCATTCATTTTTGGAACTTGATATACATATATATATATATTACATATTATAATCTGCAAGCCAGTACTTGTACAGAATTATATCATATTAATTACTATGTACAGCATTAATCATTATTAACAACTAAACTAATCTCACAAAATATATATAAGGGATCATGACAAAGTAATTAGCCATATATATATTAACCAGAGTTTGATTTAACATATACCATGATACTACCTCGATACGAGTGTATGAACGCATTTTTTCTTCCATCCATCAGAATTATGTTGTCTGGCTGTTGGGACATAGTCCTTTAAATTATGTCTGATTAAAGAACAAGGAGATTCGTCCAATCTCAGCTTTAATGAACTTTCAACTCCAAAGCCCTAAAGTTATGCATGTGTGATTAATTAACAAAGCAATTCATCAAATCTCTTTATTTAAATGAACATGATGATTCAGTTATGATAGATCAGTGATGATGCAGTCAAAGATAATTTTTAGCTTGAAAGTTCTTTCATCATGTGGTAAGAAAGGCATCCACGATGTGAGAATTTTGTGGCACTTGCCCATAATAATAAATAATTTTTTCCATTTATACGAATGATACCCCGATCATCTCCTCTTACATGCAAGAATAATATTGGTGCATCGATTCTATAATTATGAGTTTTATTTGTGGGATGAATATTTAATGCTTTTTTCCCAAAAATTGATCTGTTCATATGGTCATTTATATCGATGTTGGGATGTCATTAAATTTACTCGAATTATGGAATGATCGATCAAGTTCTCATAGAATTCCATAGAGAGGACACCCTCGAGTCATGAGAGCACTACTTCACGAATCACGTGGGCTTTAGGAAGCGATAAACCAGAAATGGTTTACATTCTTAAAAAACTAAGTACTATACCTCAAAACATTCACGTAACATGAATTTCTTGATCATGAGTTAACATAAAGGAGCTTAGATATTTGCGAAAAGAGGTTATTAGCATTATTGGCCCCAGTGCTGTGGAATTTGCCTCTACAAGATCACTTCAAAAACGTCTGATCTTTAGTGCTCTGCTGAAAATGATCGATGTGATGTCTAATCAATAAATTTGAGTTGTTGTTGGGGATTGGTTTTAGAATTACTTGCTCACTTCACCCACAGTTTTCTCTACTAGGCCAGGAACTAGAATGTGTTTGCAGATGATCGATGTCGTGCTATTGTATGATGCATATTCATGCATGCATGCTAATGGGCATGGGTGCATGGCAGGGCCAGAAAGATGACACAAAAGCATGCATCAAGCATAGGAAACAAGCTAGAAAGAAAGCAAGGTGCGTGGGGACTCCCCCTTGTAGTTTTTTGGGCTTTTCCATCCCGAGTAGTAGTACTCCAAATCCAAGAAGTCCAAAAGTCTTGAACCCACGTGTGGTTTAAGGCCCACATTTCACCATCAACATTTAACACTCACACGTGTGTACGTTGCTATGACGTTTCATGAATCGTGCACGCCTGGAATCTCCCCCCGCCCCCGCCCCCCACCACACCCA
>QEOT01008164.1:123973-146868 GCA_003123785.1 Pterocarya stenoptera | reverse complement strand
TCAAACCCTCAAACCCTAAACCCTCAAACCCTCAAACCCTCAACCCTCAAACCCTCAACCCTCAACCCTCAAACCCTCAACCCTCAACCCTAAACCCTCAACCCTAAACCCTCAACCCTAAAACCCTCAACCCTCAACCCTCAACCCTAAACCCTCAACCCTAAACCCTCAAACCCTAAACCCTAAAACCCTCAACCCTAAAACCCTCAACCCTAAACCCTAAACCCTCAAACCCCTAACTCTCAAACCCTAAATCCTCAACCCTTAAACCACCCTAAAACCCTATACCCCTCAAACCTTGACCCTCAAGCCCCTAAACCCCGAAAACCCTAAAACCCTAAATCCTAAACCCTAAAACCCTAAATTTGGGCTTGACCACTTACGAAGAGTTAGTTCTAGCTATACGACGATCAGTTGGGCTGTTGTATCCTAGAAGTGTCAAACGTATTATTCTTTAAATATTTTGGCACATATGCTTATGTCTTTCTTAGATATGGGATAAAAAATAATAGTCCATTTTTTTTCATATTGGAATTAAGTGATTTTTTAGTAAGATGTATTCTTTTGTGAAAAGAAAATTTCTTTTTAAATCTAAAAACTAGTGGGGGTGAAGGTTTTAGAAAATAATTTTTTTTTCAAAAGATTTTACCCCTAAAGTTTTCTTCAAGTTTTTTTTCCATTTGTGTTTTTCGGAGTAAAGTCGATTGAAATTTTTGGTGCTTGGTGAATGCTTATGTCTAGTACCTTTAGTGGACAGTTAGATGCACCAATACTTAGATTAAAAAAAAGATGCATTCAAAGCGGCAAGCTGTTCTGCATTTACATTAAATGCATTTTTTTTAATTTGCTTGTCGTTGGCCTTTAGTTTGCTTTAATTTTAGTTTTGATCGTTAAGCCTTTATTATGTTGGAACGTTGGAACCTTTAATTCATTTTCCCATTATGTCAAACATCCGGAATTCTTATTTGTCCCATATATATATATATATTTGGTCTTTTGGTACGGGATGTGAGATTTACTTGAGGAAATGTGAGATAAAAAAATAAAATAAACTTACAGAGTATATTTTTTTTTTCGAGTATTTCCAAATAAAAAAATATGTTCTTTTGGTGGAGCTTTGAGCTCAACTGCTTGTGTAGAGTTGGTTCAGGTTATACGACTATCAATTGAACTGTTGTATCTTTGAGGAGTCAAGTCAAGAAGAGTTCTGTGGTAATTTAATTTGAGATACTGAACACCGCAAAGCGCTTGAATCTCTTTAAAAAGAGCGATATTTCCGTATCTCAGTCCAAATTGGTTTCATTTGAATGTTAATTTCATTCTAATTTTTATGACATTATTGTATATTTCACTAACAATTTGAAAATACTCTAAAAAAAATTAAAATTAGAGAATATAT
Source organism: Pterocarya stenoptera (assembly GCA_003123785.1). Lineage (NCBI taxonomy): Eukaryota > Viridiplantae > Streptophyta > Magnoliopsida > Fagales > Juglandaceae > Pterocarya > Pterocarya stenoptera. The sequence goes on along the minus strand of QEOT01008164.1, from coordinate 145,469 downwards.
TTATTTTTAGAGTATTTCTAAATTGTTAGTGAAATATACAATAATATAATAAAAATTACATTGTAATTAACATTCAGACGAAACCAATTTGGACTGAGACAAGGAAATATCATAATTTTTAAGAAGATTCAAGCCCTCTACGGTGTACAATATCTCAAATTAACCGGTGCTGCAAAACTCTTCTTGACTTGACTCCTTCAGGATACAACCGCTCAACTGATCGTCGTATAGCCTGAACCAACTCTGCACAAGCAGTTGAGCTCAAAACTCTACTAAAAGAACACCTTTCTTTTATCTGAAAATGCTCTAAAATATATATATGCTCTATAAGTTTTTTTTTTTTTTATCTCACTTATCCTCAAGTAAATCTCACATCCCGTACCAAAAGACCATATATATATATATGAGACAAATAGGAATTATGGAGGTTTGACATAATGGGAAAAGGAATTAAAGGCTCCAACGTTCCAACATAATAAAGGTTTAACGATGAAAACTAAAATTAAAGCAAACTAAAGGCCAATGGCAAGCAAATTAAAAAAAAAAAATGCATTTGATGTAAATGCAAAACAACTTGCCGCTTTCCTTGCACTTATTTTTTAATCTAAGTATTAGTGCATCTAAATGTGCACTAAAGGCACTAGACACAAGCATTCACCAAACACCAAAAATTTCAACAGACTTTACTCCCAAAAAAAAAAAAAAAAAAAGAACTTGAAGAAAACATTAGGGGTAAAATCTTATGAAAAAAAATTATTTTCTAAAACCTTGACCCCCACTAATTTTTAGATTTAAAAAGAAATTTTCTTTTCATAAGAAAAAAAATCACCTTACTAAAAAATCACTTTATTCCAATATAAAAAAAAAAAAGACTGTTATTTTTTATTTCATATCTAAGAAAGACATAAGCATATGTGCCAAAATATTTAAAGAATAATGCACATAGAAAGAAACATTATATGTTTTATTCTCAATATTTAATTTAAACATCTCATCACAAGCATAGCCATTACGCACAAAAAACTCTATTTTTTGTAATAACAAAATTATCGGATTCAATAGTTTGTTTGAAACCCGCTTTGTTGAGTTAAAAACTCGACATCAAATTCTTCCTCATATACAATATGTAAGGCACATCTTTAAAAGTTAATATACACCCAGAGGTAAATTTCTGTTCAACCTCACCACTCCCAATAACCTTGGTTTTACTAGAATCACCAAGTGTAATATCTTTCTCTACTTTAAAATGAGTATAATTTTTAAACAAACATTTATCATAACAGATATGCCTATTAGAACCATAATCTGCCCACCAGCCTTCAACAAATTGAAATAGATTATTGAGAGGTCAAATAATGTATTTCCAAGTGTATTATTAAATACATTTTATGTGTATTTCCAGTTCAAATGAACTTATTTCAAGAGATGGAAGTCACAAGTGAAAATTCATGAAGAAAAGATTGAAAAATATACCAAAGATGAATATAGTTGTCTATGTTATCTTTTAAATTATCTTATTGATCAATTTTATGATTACGACAATACTACTTACACATTTGCAAAGAAAATTTGGAAAGCTTTACAGAGTTTCAAAAGTCGATGCGCCGTAAACAAAATGAGCATTCCTTGGACACCTTAATCACACGTATTCGTGTAGAAGAGGAGGCTAGAGGCCAAGATGATTTGGTGTTTCAAAATGGTAATGAGGATACCATGACAAAGGTAAAATTAATTTCTGAAAATAGTAGCTTGCCCAATGGTCAAAATACAAGAAATAGTTTTTTGAAGCCGCAAAGAAATTATTTTGAAAATTTTAGTAGACTTCACAAAAAGGGTTTTCATAACCAAAATGATAAGAACCAAGGACCCCCTTATAAAATCAAGCTGGTAAAATTGGACATTTTGCTCGAATTTGTAAGTTTCGAAAGAGAGAAAATAATCTTCAAGTTAACGTAACTGATGAGCCGTTTGTAGCAATTATCACAGACATTAACATGATTCAGTTTGTTGAAGGATGGTGGGCAGATTCTGGTGCCAATAGGCATGTCTGCTATGATAAAAATTGGTTCAAAAATTTTACTCCCTTTGAAGAAGAAAAAACTATTATGCTTGGTGATTCTAGTAAAACCAAGATTGTTGGGAGTGGTGAGGTTGAGCTGAAATTCATCTCTAGACGTATATTGATGCTCAAAGATGTGCTCTATACACCGTCTATGAGGAAAAATTTGATGTCGAGTTTTTTACTCAACAAAGCGGGTTTCAAACAAACTATGGAATCTAATCAATATGTAATTACAAAAAATGAGATTTTTGTGGGCAAAGACTATGCTTGTAATGGGATGTTTAAATTAAATATTGAGTATAAAACATAAGATGTTTCTCTTTATGTGTATTATTTTTTAAATATTTTGGTATACATGCTTATGTCTTTCTTTTATATGGAATAAAAAAAATTGCAGTCCAATATTTTATATTAGAATAAAGTGATTTTTGAGTAAGGAGTTTTTTTTTTTTTTTATGAGAAAAAAATTTCTTTTTAAACCTAAAAATTAGTGGGGGTCAAGGTTTTTTTTTTAAATAATATTTTTTTAAAATACTTTGTTCCAACATTCTTTGAGTTTTTGGAAGGAAAGTCATAATTGGTAAACTTCTTGGTAACTATTATACGTTTACGGAAAACTTTTTCAAGCATTACATGGGATATGTCTAATTTATTAGTTGCCATTTAGTTTGTTTAAGAAATGTATGGTATTAATTTTGGTGTTTGTGTCATGGCCGAAAGTCTTTCAACGTCCAGATTTTAAGTTATCTTGAGGTTAATCTTGATGCGTGTATTATTGCTGTATTTTTCTTAAGTCAACTTTGAAGTTGAACTACTTTGGCTTCAATTAAGAAGCAAATTATGTTAAGAAATTTATTCCTTTGTAGAAAAAATCAATTAATTCATTGTGATAGTACTACTATAATTGATAGTAGTACAAAACCGTTATAATAACAGTAAATCCAGATCCTTTGGAAGAAAAAATACAATACTGTGAGATTTTTTTTTTATTGATGATGTTATTAATGTTGATCCACTAAACAAAACTTTGACAAGAGAAATGATCTGGAATACATTGAGGGGAATGAGATTAAAATCCATAAATTCATGAGTCATGTATGAGGATACCCAACCTGGGGACCAGAGATCCTGAGAACTGGGTTCAATGAGAAAAACGAATCATATGATGGTTGTAAGAAATGCACTATTTATTTTATTTCTCATTCTTATGATGTGAGTGCATTTACCATGTAATGTTGTAGAGGATGAGTTTTTGAAAGAAACTCTTAATGAAATTATATAGCTCTTATAAGTAAGGTGTAGGAATTACAAGAACACCCTTGACAGATTTTACCTATGTGAGTGTGACAGTGGGGCCGCTCTTTATGAGATTTGGGTTTATTCTCAAATACACTCATGAAACCGGGATGAACACAAGGCTGTGATGTCCTGACTAATAAAGCCATGTCAACACTTGGGTTATTATGTATGAGTAATAATTCTTTATTTTCCCTAAACAATCATAGTTCAAGTATGAGATCACTACTAAATCTGGAGTAAAGGTTTTTATTTCATTAAGTGAGGGTTCAATGCAGAGCACACCTTCATGATGCATAATAATCCTTCTTTGTCTGAAAGTATCTCTCTTATATTATTATTTTTATTATTATTAAAAATAGTGGGAGAATGTTGGTATTTTTTAAAATAATTATTAGAATTTATGAGAATTATTGTTTAAACGTTATTAAACTTGCCTTACCACTTGTGCAGAGTTGGTTCGGGCTATACGACGATCAGTTGGGCTGTTGTATCCTGGAGGAGTCAAGTTAAGAAAATTTTTGCAGCACTGGTTAATTTCAGACTTTGTATACCGCAAAGGGCTTGAATCTCCTTAAAGAAAGCAAGATTTCCATGCCTCAATCCAAACTGGCTTCGTCTTAATTTTAATTTCATTGTTGGTCAAATTCACAATAATATAATAAAAAATTACAATGAAATTAAAATTAAAGCGAAGCCAGTTTGGACAGAGGCACGGAAATATCACTCCCTTTAAGGAGATTCAAGCCCTCTGCGGTGTACAATATCTCAAATTAACCGGTGCAGCAGAACTCTTCTTGACTTGACTCCTCCAGGATACAACAGCCCAACTGATCGTCGTATAGCCCGAACCAACTCTGCACAAGCGGTTGAGCTCAAAGCTCCACCAAAAGAATACATTTCTTTTATTTGGAAATACTCTAAAAAATATATATACTCTTTAAGTTTTTTTTTTTTTTTATCTTACTTTTTCTTAAGTAAATCTCACATCCCGTACCGAAAGACCATAGATCTATATAAATATATATATATATAAACGGGACAAATAAAAATTCTAGGCGTTTGACATAATAGGAAAAGGAATTAAAGGCAACCAACGTCAATTTTAAAATGTTTTGGAATTCTTATTCAATTACCCACTTGAATGCCAAAGATAATAGAAGTAAATCAACGGCTATGACTTCTTAAAAGAAACGTTATTAATAAATATTATTTATTATTAAAAAAATACCAACATTCTCCCATTATTTTTTAATAATAATAAAAAATAATAATATAAGAGAGATACTTCTAGACAAAAAAGGATAATTATGCATCATGAAGGTATACTCTACATTGAACCCTCACTTTGTGAAATAACAACATTTACTCCTGAGTCAGTAGTGATTTCATACTTGAACTATGACTACTTAGGAGAAATAAAGAATTATTACTCACACATAGTAACCCAGGTGTTGACATGAGCTTTATTAGCTAGCACATTACGGCCTTGTGCTCATCCCGATTTCATGAGTGTATTTGAAAATAAACTCAAATCTCATAGAAAACGGCCCCACTCTCACACTCACATAGGTGAAATCTGTCAAGGGTGTCCCTGTCATTCTTACACCCTATTCATAAGAGCTACAAATTTCATTAAGAGTTTCTTCATAGACTCATCCTCCACAACATTACAGGATAAATACACTCACATCATAGGAATGAGAAATAAAATAAATAGTGTATTTCTTACAACTATCATATGATTCATTTTTTCCATTGAACCCAGTTCTCAGAATCTCTGGTCCCCAGGTTGGGTATCTTTATACATGGCTCATGAATTTATGGGTTTTAATCTCATTCCCCTCGATGTATTCCAGATCATTTCTCTTGTCAAAACTTTGTTTAGTGGATCCATATTAATAACACCATCAGAAAAAACAAATCTCACAATACTATATTTTTCTTCTAAAGGATCTGGATTTACCATTATAATAACGGTTTTGTACTCTACCAATTATAGTGGTACCATCACAATGAATTAATTGATTTTTTCTACAAAGGAATAAATCTCTCAACATAATTTTCTTTTTTATTGAAGCCAAAACAGTAAGCTCAACCCCCATAGTTGACTAAACAATAATACGGCAGCAAAATCATGCAATAAAGCACTTAAATTTTTAAACGGCTTAATCTTTAAAAATTGTACGTTAAACAACTTTTGGTAATGGCATTAAATCCAAGATTAATACCATATGTATACGTTTTAAAGAATGCAAACGGCAACAAAATAAATAAATGCATTTAATGTAAACGTTCGCCAAACACCAAAATTCAACCACTAGCATCTTTATTCCCAAAAATCAAAGAAAATAAACCTGAAGAAAACGTTGGGGCAATATATTTTGAAAAATTATTTTCTAAAACCTTGACCCCCACTAATTTTGGATTTTAAAAAGAAATTTTCTTTTCATAAAAAAAAAAAAAAAAATACACCTTACTCAGAAATCACTTTATTCCAATATGAAAAATTTGACTGCAATTTTTTTTATTCCATATCAAAAAAAGACATATATAAGCATGCGTGCTAAAACATTTAAAAAATAATACACATAAAAAGAAACATCCTATGTTTTATTCTCAACATTCAATTTAAACACCCCATCACAAGCATATCCCTTGCCCACAAAAACTCCATTTTTTGTAATCACTTATTGATCAGATTCCATAGTTTGTTTGAAACTCGCTTTGTTGAGTAAAAAACTCGACGTCAAATTCTTCCTCATAGATGATGTATAGAGCGCATCTTTAAGCATCAATATACTTCTAGAGGTGAATTTCAATTCAACTTCAACACTCTCAACAACCTTGGTTTTACTAAAATCACTAAACATAATAGTTTTATCTTCTTCAAAGGGAGTAAGATTTTTGAACTAATCTTTATCATTTTGGCTTTGAAAGCCCTTTTCGTGAAGTCTACTAAATTTTAAGAAGTCAACAGTTATGACTTCTTAAAAGAAATGTTATTAATAAATATTATTTATTATTAAAAAAATACCAACATTAATAATTTTTCAAAGGAATGCATTTATCTTAAATACATTTGACCTCTCAATAAGCCCTAAACCCTAAAATCCTAAACTCTAAACCCTAAATCCTAAATCCTCAAATTTAGCAAAAATTCATGGACCTCATATTTTTTATATTCTAAAATCATCTATATCCTTAGAATTGTAAAATTCAAAATGAAACTAGTTCAAACATTCCCAACCTATGGCATGCACTCTAATTGATGCCTTATTATGATTTCAACTATTGATCTCTATGAATGCATGCTTATTCAAATTTTTTGTAGTCACAAGTAATCACTATAGTCCTTAATGGTATGATAAAGGCCAACTCTTGGTTGAGTAAGTTCATCCCAACACTAATCATGGCTAAAAACCTTAAGTTTCATTAATCCACCATTAATCAAGCTTGATTCTCTTAGTATAAAACACAAAGGAATGCTTTCAAAACTCACCCAAAATATGTATTTTCATTCTTATCATAATTAGAAGGTTTTTAAAATGCTTAATCATCAAGACTAGGTGGAATAAATCATACTTCATGCCTTAATCACAAACTTACTTAAAACCCATGCATTTTTTGATGATGAACACAAGATAGAATTAAAACCTATCATGGCATACTTCTAATCAAAAATCAAATCTTCCATGATCATTCTAAGACATTAATAAATCATATCAAAATATGATAAGACATGCCATAACTAAAATTTTCACTTAAAACAATTTAAACCAGTGTTTTAAATACCGTACCGTACCAGCCGGTACGACCAGTATTTACCGTACCGGCCACTAGTCCGGTACAGGTATTATATATATTTCGTATTGGTCCAAATACCGGCCAATATTTCGGCATGCACCAGCCGATATTTTGGCCTTTAATTTTTTATTTTTTTTATTTTTTCAAATTATAAACTCATTTTTATCCTCAATTCAGACTAGACTATTTATAATTTATATATCTATGTATTTATATATAATTTATTCATATATAGACTATTATTTTGGAATATAATTTATATATTTATATATATAATTTATTCATATATCAACTATCTCAAAACAGTACATGAAACGGTACCGATGTCAAAATATTTCGTTCTAGTGTCTTGACCGATACGGCTTCCGGAACGGTATTCAAAACATTGATTTAAACACTTAAACCATTCTTAATGAATCCAATTTTGAATTAATCATGGTAACCTCTTCTAAATTTAACCAAAATTCAGTCTAACACTTGAAAAACAAGACTTGACTTGTAAACTAAGATCTAGGGCAAGAAAAATTATAAATTTTGTAGCCCATTCAACCTTCCAACACAAGAACTTCAAGAACACTCAAGCACACACATACCTTTCGGTTTCTCTCAAAACTAAGAGGGAAGATGGCTCTCATTACTCAAGTGGAGTTAGATATGAGGTGTGGAGGAAATGAGAGGATGGAGGAGCTTTTTATAGGTAGCCAAGGGGGAAGAGACATTGGCCTAAACCCATGGGAATTGGGTGATATGGGTGGTGGTGTAGGGAGCTGAAATTTCAGCTTGCATTTCATCATCTTGTGTCACTTGTGCAGAGTGAATAGTGCCCTAAACCGCCATGACTTCATCAATTCAGGTGTTAAATTGATCCTAAGGGTGCTAGTAAGGTCGTGGTGCAGAAGGAAAATAAGAAAAACAAACAAAAATCAAGCATGAAGCTGACGGGTTCAAGGGTGATTTCTTAGGCAGTTTTGGTCATGGCTTTGACTCACCTTCTTGTCTTTTCTTTATGGCTGCTTTGTGCAGGTCATAAGACATTCTTGGAAGCCTTTCCGGGTGAGGGAATGGTTCTTGGTTGGCTGCCAAGTAATCATGAAGTAGCAACTCAAATGAAAGAGGTGAAGGGAAGTGAGTTGCCGAAATGAAGATGGTTTGATGCCTTTGGTTTGGTCTTTGGGTGGGAAAGATTGGTCAAAAGCTCATGATGACCATAAGGGCTTCTTGGGGATTGGGTGGTGATGGAGGTGGCATTGGGAGGTTGAAACTCAACTAACTTGGTTCACATCCAACTAGTGCCCAAGGTGAAATCAGTTTTGGTGTTTTGGTTTGGTTTTTTTCTAAACCAAATTCATCCAAGGCTTGGTCTGGGTCTAAATGGATCGTATGAGGTTTAAATATCATAGTGTTCTTGAGAAAAAGGTACAAAAAGTTTGGGTTTAAAGGCAAAACAGTCTATTGCACACAAAGGGCACACGTGTGTCGATTGGTATAGTTTGGGGTTTTGATATGTCATTTTTTCTAATAACATGCGAGGAGGTTTATCTAGGATCCTAATATAATCTAAGAATGATTTAATTAAATAATGAAGCAAGAAAATTTCAAATCAAAAAAGCTAAAATGGTTAATAAAGAAAATTAAGCTCCAAAACATAGTTTAAAGATCACAAATCATGGGTAAGTTGATTAATAGTCTTAACCCAATTTCAAAACTTAATTTGGGTACTTAGGATATAACATGGACTTGAGGAAACTCATGGTATGGTGTATTGGGCTTCAAATTGAAGAGTGAATAGAAGCAAAACAAGGCTTTAGGCCTTACAGGGCTTAAAAAGGCCATGAGTGTGGGTTAATGGTATATAGGCTTTGGGTTTTGGGTTTAAGTGGATGGGAGGCCTTGTTTCCAGATTTTGAGGGATAAAGAGAGGTCTCAAGATCCACAAAGATGGGGCTTGAAAGGCTTACCTTGACATAATTGGGCCATAGATCAAACCTATACCATATTTGGCCCAAAAGCCTTATGTCTTCCTCATACTTTGGCCAAGGCTATCCTACCAAGACTTGTACTCCTATGAGAGTTGGTTTAAGACTTCTAAGGCTTGGCCCATAAATGTCTTAAAGTTCTGAAGGCCTTAATAGAATTACTAATAAGTTTGCATCTTTAATCCTTCATGCTTAATAATTAATGACACTAAGTGTCATGGTCTAAATAAATCTAACTATCTCCATTGAAATAAATAAACCAAATAAACAAAAAATATATATAATAATAATAATAATAATAATAATAATAAAATATATATTTAAAGACCAAAATCATAAGCTTAATCTAAGGGCGTTTAAAGATTAATCCTAATGGTTAATTAGGCGGGGTGTTACACACCTCTTCCAGTCGACCATCGATCACCTCTCCCGATCCTAGCACATGATCTACCTCCAGGGGAAATGACGGTTGGGACTACCAAGTGAGATGTATTACAAAGTTCAGCAAGTTAACGAATAACTTTAACTAGCAGTGTACATATGCATGCATAAAAGTAAAAACATGAATGTTGACGTGAACATGAATAAACATGATGTGACTTGGCAAATAACGTGACATGAATTGATATAAACTAGAATTGAAGTGAACTGACATGACATGAACTTAGACTGTACATGAAATAACGTGACATGAAAATTAAACATGACGTGAACTGAAACTGACTGAACTTGAAACTAAACATGTACTTGGAGTCTTGTTCCCATAATAACTGTAATAGCCCGCTAAAAATTCAATGGTGAAAGTTCTATAGGCTTTAGGAACCTCATGGAAACTCTATAAGTTTTCACAAATCAACCAATCACGTAGGTTTGATCTGTCTGCATGCTCAGTGTTATCACTCACTATGATGCCAAAAGCGTGATTTTATTTATTTGAGGTAGTTAGATGTGTCAGAATAAGTTACGGTTTGTGTCATTAGACTTAATTGATTATTTAGAATTTTATAGGGCAATAATCTAATTTTCAATTTTTGAACGAAAAGCTTTTTCAAAAATGCATTTTGTTTATTTCGAGACCCTTCGTGGTTGAGTTTCGAAAACGAATTACACAGTTAGGTTATTTATATATTTTGGAGTCTTACAATGCAAAGTTTATTTCACTTTTTCCGAAGTGAATAGTAATCTCAATAGTTGTACCAAGTGCAGTATTTTCAAAATCACAGTGTGGAATGTCCAAATTGGGTTAGAGAAGTTTTATTTAGACAAATGGAAAAATCTTAACTACACTTGGTAAATAGTATTGGACTCTTGGCACCAAGAGTAACCATGAGATGGATATGTGAAGGAAATCAATGTGTGAGATCATGCCACCTAAGCAAAATCTTATTCCATCCAACCATCCTAATTGTACCAAACCAAATAGGGTTTCAACCCTAGTGAAATCCTCAATGGTTGAAATCCAATTAAAATCCCAAAAGTTTGATTGAAACTGAAACCCTAAACGATTTCCCCAAACCCTAAAGTTGGCCTCCAAACTCCATTCGATCCGATATCTAGTATTGTGTTTAATCACTTGATTAAATCACTTTCACATGCTATTAATTTCTCAAATTCTTGTTATAATATCATTATCCAACCCTTTAAATCTTGAAAATTTGATTGGGCCAAAAAAATCTGGATTTGGGCTTGATAGCATCTTAAGACCTAACCAAACCCTCTTTAAACTCCAAAAAGAACCCCCTTGTTTAAGGCCCAAGAATTTTGGCCACCTTGTCAAAACTTCTTGAGGAAGTTTCCACCCACCCATAGCAGGCTAACCTCTGCTCATGAAAGCTCCAAATAATCACTTGATGTGAGAGGAAAAGGTCACCTCACCACCACCTTTATCTTGGAAGTTTCCTTAGCTAAAAATCACATACTATTTGCACCTTTTTCTGACCTAATTACCTCCCATCAAGGTGTCACTCAAGCTCATACTTTACTTTTCTGAAGTTTATTAGGTGTGCAAGTCATCATTTCACTCATTTTCATTTCCGTTCTTGGATATAACACTTAAAAGCTCTCTCGGGTAATTTTCTGAGCATTTTTGCTTGCCATTTTTGAAACCCTTGTAAATATTATCTCACTAATATTCCTCATGAAAATTGTTCATCTTTGAGTCTAGTTTCCTTAGGTACCTTTTTTGTTTGATTTCATGGTTATTGGATTGGTCAAAAGTTGTTTTACCCATGGAAAGATCAATGTGGAAGATAATCTGGATAGTGTGTTGTATTTTGGAGTTTTTGGACAAGCTAATGGGAAAATCTTGGCCCGAAAGTGTTTTGGAGTGTTTTCAACATGTTTATATTAATTTTTATTGCAAATTAGTTGCGTAATTAAACCTTTTGATAAAATAGTTTCTCAGTTCTAGAAACTAAGAAACAAGAATGAGAAAAAATAGTTTCTGTTTTAAAGTAGTTTGGATCTTTTGTGGTTTAATCTTACTCCATTGACTTTGATATTTTTATTTGATGATTCTAAGCCTTGGATATACATGTTAGGATGTTGGTTTGAGGATTTTAGATGTTGATTTGAGGATTTTAGATGTTGATTTGTGAATATATAAATTTTTATGCCAGATAATACTCGGTTAGGTCAAAAGTTTGATGTTTTCGGCTAGATCCAAATCTTGGTTTATTTTTAGTCATGTGATTTTTAAGTTTAATGCTTGGATCTACTTTAAGACACATTTTTAAACCATATTATGTTTTGGTTTGAAGATCTCATCATGGTATATCTCGGATCAAGTGTTTGATCAAACCAAAGTTGAGAAACAAATTTTGTTTTTGACTAAGTGTCGGAGCCAAGTACTTCAAGTGAGATTTTGTGATTTTTTTAGTAACTTTTATATGTTCATTCAAAGAATCTTAGTTCTTATGAATGTCTTATGAACATGTTAGAAGAAAGTTTTGGATTTTTGGAAGTTCTTAGAGATGTTTTGGAAAAGGTCAAAACCTTGAGATTCAAGGGTTTGTGTTTTGGTTAAAAGTTTGGATCTTTTGCTTAAATATTTTTGTGTTTACGAGAAGTAGATTTTGTTGGATGTCTTAAGCATGTTTTTAAGTTTAGGATATGAGGATTTTTGTTGCAATATTTTAGTTTTAGCATGAGTTTTGGAGTTTAATGAAATTGCAACAAAATCAAGGGAGCCTTATGGTGTTTTTCATAGTTGTGATTGATTTTTAATTTTTCTAAGTTGAAATTTGAGTTTAGGATAAAATCTACATGAGGAATATACATTTTGGTATTTTGGAGTTAGGATATAAAATCATTAAGTTATGGGTAAAATTGTTATTTTTCACATGTAGAGGGTAACATGTTAATTTTATTCTAATTTATCATTTTTTTTTTTTTTTTTGTTTCTAAGTTATTAGTGATAAAGTTTTTAACATTTAGAACTACTACTTACAGTTTTTCATGTTTCATGTTTTGCCTCGTAAAACACAAGGATCACAGTAAGTTAGCTTCTAACTTACTGTCAGATTACTATGTATGTGTGTTAGTAAGTGAACTATTTGTTATATACTTATGTTATCATATATGTCATGTGATGCCATGTCACTACGGGTTTATCTGTTACACATATTATATTATATCACAAAATATTTATTTGTTACACATATTATATTATGTTATGAAATAGTTATCTGTTACACGGTATGTCATGTCACGTAATGTTATATGTGACAAGTTATGTCATATCACGTAATGTTGTCTGTTATATGTTATGCCATGTCGCATAAATATATATTACATGTTATGCCATGATTCGTATTGTTTATCTGTTTTATGTTACGTCAAGTCATGCATCTCACATATATGTCACATTACATATGTCATGTAATCTGTCATTGCACTTCAAGTCACATCATCTCTCGAGTACAAAGTGTATCTCTGAAATAGTATTTTCTTAGTCAGTCATACATGGGATACTCATGACGTAATTACTATGACTATCCGACCATCTTCATTTATAATTCAGTACTTCCAACGTAATCATTTTGATTGTTAGAATACATATACTCAAATGCTCCTAGCGTAATGATTCTGATTGTCAGAATATTACTAGGTACTTTCAATCGTAATCATTCTGATTGTTAGGGTATCTTGTTTAAAGTACTCATGGTGTAATCATTCCGATTGTCTGAGTATCTCTAACGAAATATGTTGGGCGAAATTGTATTGATTGTTCACTATTTCTGACGAAACGACTGGCGAAATCATTTTGATTGTCAGAATTCATTTCACGTCCAATTCATGTTTCAAGTTCACGTTCAGTCATGTTTCAAGTTCATGCAAGTTCACTTTCAGTTCAAGTTTCAAGTGAATCTTCAGTCATATTTCAAGTTCACATTCAGTTCATATTTCAATTCACGTTAAGTTCATATTCAGTTTCAGTTCAAGTTCAGTTTATGTTCACGTTCATGTTTAAGTTCATGTCCAAGTCGGTTCACATTCAAGTTCATGTCATGTTAAGTCAAATCTCAATTAAGTTCATGTTATTTCAAGTTTAGTTTTAGTCCAGTCTATACTCAAGTTCAAGTCATGTCAATTTATACCATGTTAAATGCCAAATCACGTCAAGTTTATTTATGATCATATATGCATTTATGCTTTTACTGTCATGCATGCATCTTTGACCTATATGTTAAGTTATTTGTTAACTTGCTGAGATTTGTAATCAAAATCTCACCGTGGTAGTCCCAACTACCATTCCCTCTGGAATGGCAAACAATATTTCAAGATCAGGAGACACCCGAGGTTAACAGACTGGAGGTGGTCAATTAGATAGCGACGGCACGACGCGGAGCTCATAGCATCAATGCTCCGATTTATCGTTAGTATTATGGCATCCTTGACTGATTTATGCAATCAATGGATTAGCCTAATAGTTGCTTTAGTTCTTGCTTGTACTTCAAGAGCTCGGTCTCCAGTACTCTTATGATTACAGACCTTTTGGACTTATGTTGTAATCAATAAGTTCTATCACTTTAATATTTATGTATTATATTTTAAGTATTTAGGATATCTTTAGCTTAGTGCATAGTATTGCTTAAGAGAAAAATTATCTACTGCAAATATTACATATTATCATATACATGTTAGGTGCATTGCATCTTTATTTATCATGAACGAGAGTAGGTAATCTTGTGTTGTGTGTACCGACGGTTCAGATATTCATATTATCCCAAGCAAAATCTAGGAACATCACAATAAATGCTTGATTAAACATGAACTGTGGATGTTACACAGGTCCCCTTGAGTCGTATGCCCCTACCACTACCACATCACATCACAAGTATTTACACCAGCTGTGAATACATTGACACATGCATTACACCACGGGTATCTGCACTCACTACAAGTACGTAATGTACGCATCTCGTGACAAGTATTGCACCTACACGAATACATATAACATGAACATGAACTGTGGTTGGCACTATCGGCGTTGGCGTCTAACTTCGCTCTGGCGACCAGTTACTTAGTCCCTAGTCAAAACCTATTGACGGTACTTTATCAACGTAGAAAATTTCACACCAATTTAGACACTCTAGCGTGAACAATGAAGTTCCACTAAGATATTATCTCATCCTAACTCTTGGGATCATGGTAAATGAAAAAGATTTAACTGACTTGAAAATACTATTTTTCATGACGAACTCCCAACTCGTGACATGACGTGATGTGAAATGAAATGACAAGTGACATAACTAAATAAGACGTAACGTGCACATGAGATTGGTGATATGACCTAATAATGATGCGTAACAAATAAACATCGCATATTCGTGACGTGCAACAGTTAAGCATATCATAAAATGGCATAACCTGCAACAAATAAGTATGTACTGGAAATAAATTATGGCATGGCATAACGTAACAGGTGCATAGGCATAAGAATCCTGCTGACGTGGCAGTGACTGGTGTCACTGTTACATCATTTTTTATTTATTTATTTTTTAAAGAAACCTAAAACTAAAACTAAAACTAGACACAGAACCCTATCGTCTACTTGTCCTGAAAATTGTCTCTTCTATTTCAACTTTTTAACTCCTTCCTCCATCAACTCGTTCTCTATGATCTGATGCTTCATGTTTTGTGCTCTCTATTTCAGTGCTTTCTGGTGCTCTTTGTTTCAAGTTCTCCATATGTTCTTGGTTTTCTTTATTTCATGTTTCCAACCATCTGGATCTACTCATTATTATTATTATTATTATTATTATTATTATTATTCCTTCCAAGAATGTGTAGCCTTGAAACTGCTTTACAAGCGAGGATGGAAGAAGACATAAGAGAAATGGAAGAAGATAAATGTTGGAAAGAGAAATGGGAGAAGAGAAGAGGACGGCTAGAGTACAGAAAGGAAGAAAAAAGAAAGAAAAGTATCTGACGTTCTTACGTAAAGTAAAAGAGAGAGGAAAAGACTTCTGAAGGAAAAAAAAAAAAAAAAAGCATTGGTTTTGCTTTATGGTTTTTGTTTGCTTTTCGATTTTTATTTTTTACATTTTATTTTTTTCTAAGTTAAAGGCCGACGAGGTAGTGCCACAAAGCATTGCCACGTCAGTACGTAAAGGGGCATATGTTTCTTTTAAGTAGAAATAGCATTACACTAGGCATAAATAACATAGATGATGCTTTCTCTTTTCACCATACACACATAAATATCCTAAATTAAGTAAGAGACTAATCTACAGTGATCGAAGCGTGACGAAAATAAGCATGAAATAACAAAAATTGTAAAGAGACATTTCTAAAGGTTAAAAACTCCTTACTAGTATACTTAAAAAAATAAATTACTGACTTAGAGTAAAATTACAACTTGTGGAAAAATGATCATTGTACCCCTAACTTAAGGATTTCACATTCTAACTCCAAAACTCATCAAAATTTACATTCACCATGTAAATTATGTCCTAAATCTAAATATCTACTTAGAAAAATTTATTTTTTTCATAACATAACTATAAAAACCAAGCAAGCAACATACACATATCCTAGCTTTAACATCATGCTAGGACATTAACAAAGCACAAATCATAAAAGCTATAATTTCCTTCATCCCAAAACATCAAGTTTTTTTTACCACAAAGGACAATTCTTGATGTTCTTATCCTATCCTTCTTCAAATTAACTCTAAAAACTCCAAAAGTTTAAAAAATATTCTTAACATAACCATAAATCAATCCTAATAAATAGCATGCTTGAACAAACAAGTCAGAAATCACAAAAATCCCAAAATGTCAATCAACACAATCGGCTTGCACATTTTGTCCAAAATCGAGTACCACATGTTTTGGTCCTTGATCAAACCACTAGATATGACTTTTTCATGAATTAAACAATCAACAAACAATATCATATGCTTCATATTCAAGTCCTAAGGTTGATCTAAGCATTAAACTCTAGACCACATGGCAAAAATTTCATAGAAACACAACACAACCCGTGAGCCTCAAGTTTGTGTTTCAACCGAACCTCAACATGCATAAAAATCGATCCCTTAATATCACAACCATAAATCTTCAAACTAACTTCCTAAAACATATATTAGAGTCCTAAGAACAACATATATGAATATCAAGGCCATAGGAGCATGCTTTCAAACAAAAGATTGAAGCTAACTCAAAACAGAAACTGTTTTTACAACTCCAGTTTCCAACTTTTTCATTTCAAGCAAAACTCTTAGTAAAAACTCCCATTATGCACAAATTTAAATCCAAATTTCATGTCAATATGTTAACTCTGAAACATAAAAGGATCAGACCAATATCTTATCAAGAACATCATCAAACAAATCAAAGAAGCAAACACTATCCAGATAATCGCTCAGTATAACATTTTCATGCTTAAACAGTCACTAATCAAAACTCTATGAAAAATCACAAATAATATACCAAAGGAAACTAGACGCAACTTGGAACAACATATGAGAAAAAGATTCATGAGAATCTACTTACAAAGGCTTTGAAAATATCGAGTAAGAAAGGCCATAAAAGTTATCCGAAGTTTCTCTTCGAGTTCTCTCCAAGAAAGTGTTTCAAAAGTAACAAAAGACTAAGTAAATGGCCATGGACAAAACTTATGATAGTAGAAGGATTGAGAGGGATGTGAGAGGGACTTTTTGGTGATGGGTTTTTAGCCAAAATCATGCCCAAAACCAGGGGCCATAGCACATGGTTTTGTGCTCCGTTGCTACCGTGTGATGGGGAGGTGGTGAGGTGGCTTTTTTCCTTCCCATCAACCACTATTCGGGGCTAACATAATGGAACTAGACTCGTGGCAGTGGAGAAACTTCTCCAAGAATTCATGCATAGGTGGTGCAATTTGGTGGGCCTTAATTAGCCTAAACCGATTGTGCCTAATTTGGGATTTTAATAGGGTTTGGTTTGGAGTTTCGGTTTTTATCAAGAGCAAATCTAATTTTTCTTGACCCAATGAAAATATTATTGTATAAAATAATGGATAAGGGTGTCATGATATGAATTTGAATGGTTAATCGGATATGAAATTGATTTAATGAAGTGATTAAACACTAAGCTAAAACAGACTTCATTTAGGGTTTGGGAAACCATTTAGGGTTTCTGTTTCCATAAGGCATTTGACGTTTCAATTGGATTCTAATTATTTGGTATTTCACTAGGGTTGGAACCCTTGTCAAGTGTCTAAATGAAACTTCTCTAGACTGATTTGGACATTCTACACTGTGATCTAAAAACAACTGGACTGCGTGCCACATGGCGCTAACACAAGAGTTACTAATCACTCCGAAAATGGTGAAAATAGCTTTGCACCATAAAATCCTAAATAATCCTATGAAACTAGGAGTTTACCTCTTTTCACAAATTTCAACTCCTAAGTGCCTCGAACAAATCAAAATGCGTTTTTAAACAAGTGTTGTCCAGGAAACATAAATCATTTTATTGGGCCGTAAAATCCTAAATATTCATCCGAAACTAGTGGCACAAAACTTTTTTCTCTCTCACATTCCTAAGTACCTTAAATAAATAAAATTGTATTTCTGACACTTAAGTGGGCCAGAAACTAATTATGCTAACGGATTCAATCCTACACCATAGCTCTATTCGTAACACCTTTCCAAAGTTTTCACAGCGTTCCTAAAGCCTAAAAAAATTCATCCACTGAATTTTTGGTGGGCAATTACAGATGATGTGTTGTTGTGAGTTATGGACTAAGAGAGGCTTTGATTTGAGCTTGTAAAGCCATGAAAATTTAGAGCTTATGTTGAGTTTAAAGTGCAAGAATTTGATGGTATGGGAAGATGGGTTGAGAATATGCATACAAATTGTATGTAAGGATTGGAAAATGAGTGTTTAGTTGAGATAACTCATGGGTTTAAAAGGCATGAGAGTTGTGTTAAATGTCAGTAAGATTTTAGTTTCCTTTAGTTCTTCTCTTCCCATCTACTACCATCACCTTAAGTTAACCATGAGAGGAAATAAAGATGTTAGTAGCCTTGACTGAACCCTCGATAGCAGTAGCAAATACCACCACTAATTACTGCAATAGAAATCACCAACAATGTATGGGATTCTACAATGTAGTAGCAAATAAAGGTTGGAACAGCAATAACACATTCGTGTCTTCATACCTCAAGTACACAACACCTTCAACCAGCAATACTAAATTCAGTCCCTTCCTTTTTAAAACTATCACCACAAGGATTTTAGACCAGATGAAGCCATGGTGTAGCAGAATTTTTACCCAAACTCGTTAGCCTTGGATGTGCTCCTTTTATTTCTGGTTCATGTCCTCTTCTAGTTATGTTACTTAGTATTAGAGCAGTTCAAGAACTTTCTCTATTAGTTAGAACCCTCCTTTCCTCTTCACCATTTCAGTCATGCTAGCCAAACCAAGAACCTCTAGCAAAAGGAATTTGAATTTCCTATTTTAGCACTTATAGCATTTTCATATATAATATAAGTGTCATTTTCTTTCTTCATATGTTTTCTTCTTGGTCTGTGAAAAATAGTAATTATTTGAGGAGTTGGATGCCATGAGAATCACCTAAGCTTGTGGTTGTTCAAATGAGGACATGATTTCTGTTTGTTAATTTTGGTTTTGGGGATTTTGTTTAGTAAGTTAGCTCTTAAGTCTTTTCCTTTTCTCCAATCCTATGATCAACTTAGGTAGCTTCCAACTGGTACTTGGTAAGCCACTAAGAGTCCTAGTGTATAGTTGAGCTCAAGCCTCCATGAATCACCATTTTTTTACCTTAAGCCATTGTATTATTGAAGAAAACAGAAATATACAAACAACAATAGATCAACATGCACACTCCCAAACCAGTGCAGAAAATCTTGTTGCGAAAGCCAGGAACATATTCAGTCTTCCTTCTTCAACTCTCACCGCCTTAGTCATTGGTTTACCTTTTTCTTTTGACCACCTCAAAAGTATCTCAACCACCACAACATGTCTAGTAGTCACCTTTAGTGAACCATACAACAGAAAATGAAATAAAAACAATAGCAAGTCAGCCTACAAGTTCAAGCTCTCGGGATTCTCTTTAACTCCAACTCTCTTTAGTTTTTTAGCTTCCTTTTAATCACCACAACCACAAATTAATCATGGAAGAAAGAATAGGTAAACATGAGTTGAACCCATTCCAAGGAATCCAGACAATAGGGAAAACCACACCATCAGACAACAAACCAAACAACAAGATTTCTTTTCCTCTTCCATGTCTAGTTCTCTTATTTTCTCTTTTCTATAAAGCAACTCAAGCACTAGACAATGAAGATTGTGTTTTCTAGCATTGCTCGGAAACTCATACACTATCACTATTCTACTGCACTCATTCAACACCAAAACAACAACTCTTCCTTAGTAGGCTATAATTTCCCTTTTCTTAAATCAAGTTGGATGTTAGCATTGTCATTAAAGAAATGTGTAGATGGTGCATGGTGTCATGGACTGGATTTTTAAGTGAAGTATGGCTGAAGTTAAATATATCAAGATTGGTGAATTGTATGTTGAACTTAGATGATAAAAAGGATAGGGTACATGTGTAAATTGGTTGGATGCATATATCAGACAGATTTACCATATCTAATGAATAGTCTATATTAAGCATAAGTATACAATGTTTAAGTCTCAAAGTTGGCTTAAAGTTGTATATTATGCTTGGTTGGGATTATGATAAGGTATTGGTTAGATTATCCATGAATGGAGGAAGGGAGTGATAGAGTTGATAAGATTGTGCCTGGGCCTTTAAAGTGAAGCATAGAGATTCACTTTAAGGTATAAGGAGATAAAGTTGAATATCATGTGTTTGGAAGCATGTCTTTGAATGGGTTTAAGTGAAGAAAGTTTAAGTCAATGGTAGTTTTATACACATTTTAAGTTTAAGTTGCTTATGCACTTAAACTGGAAATAACATAAAGTTATGAATGAATGTAGGTAGCCATTTGACATGCACATGAATGGACTGCATGCAATGAAAATAGCATGAAGTCCAGGTAAGTATCGTGTTCGTACTCTTCTAGAGTTTTCTAAATGATTTGAAAATGAAACTTTTATGAAACATGCAATGAAGGAAAATGGAATGATAGTTTTTTAAAGTATACTAAAGTATTAATGTTTTAAGATATACGTATGTAACGACCTTCTTTGGCAGCCCCTATTTATACACTTCAAAAATAGTTGTATACATGTTAAATGGATGCTATATATAGTAGCTATTGTCTTTTTGTTCCATGAAATGGATTGTTTATGTTTCTGTTTGATGCTAAGAGAGTACATTAAATGGTGCAATCAAATGATGTTTAAACGACGTTATAAAATGATGTTAAAATGCGACTATGAAATGATTTTAAAATAATGCTATGAAACGATGCTTAAAGGATTCTATGAAATGGTGTTTATTGATGATATTTATACTTATGCTATGAAATGATGTTTATGAAATGAAATTGAATGATGAATGGAAAGAAGCAAAATGAAAGAACTAAAAGGATATGAGTGTTTTAATGTATGAAGCTACGTAATGGACATGAGTGAATGAATGATGGTACCAATGAACTGAGCAGATTGCAATGTCGGGTAAGTAGTACTAGTAGTGCACCAAATACTACCCTCTGACTGGAAGGGATTCCCAACTTCTGGCCACGAGCAGAGTCCAGGTCTAAAAGACCGTTAACCCTAACACACGAGACGTAATAGTTTGTACTGACCAAATGATCATGATAAGAGTTAATTGAATGTATGAAATGTTTTATCCATTTATGAAGGAATGTACAAGGTGTGGAAAATATTTATGAGGAATGAGAACTTTTTAAAGAAACCCCCCCCCCCC
>QEOT01008164.1:104483-120727 GCA_003123785.1 Pterocarya stenoptera | reverse complement strand
TTTTTTTTTTTTTTTTTCCTTTCCGCGTTAGCTTTTCAGGATTTCTTCTTTCTTCCGACCTCCTTTGAATAACAGCCACCGCCACATGCTATTTTTAATTGAAATCTATCTTCTACATACCTCAACGTCATATTAGTTTCACAATTCTTTCCCACTTAAATTCCTCATCAAGATAAAATTCAAAGTCATGTGAGAAAAATAATATATCTCAAAATTAATAAAAATATATATAATTATTAACACTACATACTTATGATAATGCTTTATTTTGAATAGCAAAATTATGCACAATTCAGCTATTATCAGCAGCGGAACAAAGATGTGGGAATCCCTTGGGGTGGGGTCAAGGAAAGCCAAGAGAAAGCAATCCTCTAGCTCTTCCTCCCCTCGGTTGAGGATTCCTGCCAACTCCGCTTTGCTTGGCAAGGTAGGAGATTGGAACACCGATGGCGATGGGAAGGGGTGTTGTCCAGCCCGAGAAGCGCCAACACCACCCAAGGAACACGATTGTTCGCGAACCTGCTCTGCGGCCTTCACCATGCACGGAGCCCGGGAAGACTAGCCCACTAGAGGCCGCCTTTGTGGTTCAGAGCTACTGCTACTGCTACCCAACCCCAATAACTCCTAGGCCTCTTCTACCTCAATGAGAAGTTTCTTCCCCTTTCCCTCCAGCAAAGGACTGGGAGACCTCTTCCGGCCCCGAGAAGCAGATTGACCTCTTGGAGGCATCTCCCAATGAAGTGGCATCAAAATAAAGATACCAAGAACTAGTCTATGTTGGTCCTGGTCAGTAGAGCGTCAAGATGGACCTCCTCTAGGTGTGCCTCCACCCAAGCATAAACTACCTCCAATCGAGTTTGCTCCTTCCCGATCATGTCCAAGCTAATTTTCTTGTCGTCCGCAGGACTCCCCAACAGCGCGAACAGGGAACTTGTGGCGAGCATCCTCCCTAAAGGGAAACTCTCACCCTTCCCCTGTCACAAAGAAAAATTGCCTAAACCAATCTTTTACACAGGAGAAGCGAAACTCCAAGTGAGCTACCCTGTATCTTGGACGCGAGCAGAAGCTGCACAAGTTACCACCCAAACATAGCACCCCGTGCATGAACAAGAACTCTTTGGTAGTTAGGTCGGGTAACCTTCACCTATGGGTCCCGGGACCATGCTCCAAACCACACAGCAACATAGCAAAAACCTCCACGCGTTGGGGTGAAGTTGCGACAGAGCCAGGCGAAGAAAGTCCAAAATTTCTCTGACCGGGCAGTAGAAAGGAAGTCTCAGTACATTGGTAAACATTGAATGGTACAATGCCACCTTCATGGCAAAGCCTTATGAGTCGAAGGCCCCTTGGCAATTCGTTAGAGCCTCAAAGTTAGTGGAGTCAGGTGCTCCAAAAGAATATCTGAAAGACCTCAAGTCCGCGGAAGTGACCACCGAGGTCCAATGATACCCCTGGAAGAAGACTCGTCACCGACCTCAGGAGGGTCCATACCCCTAGGAACCCTAGAAGTTCCCTCTGAATGGTTTGGAAGAGAACCCCGAGGAGTAAAACGTGAGGTGTTATTGGGGCCCATTGAATGAGGAAGGAAAGGAAGAAAGAAAGGGTTTGAAGGCGAACTGAGACGAACTGAAACTAGAGGAAACAAGCGAGGGTCACAACAGGAGCAAGAGAAATAATAATAAAGCAAGAAGGCAAAAGCAGCCCGCGGCTTAGGTTTAAATCGACAACTGCGATGATCGGGCTGCCTAGACAAAAGGGTGACATGTGTCATTAGGAACAAAACGACGAAGTGACAGGTCCCACGATCTTGGCTGCACTAGGGAGCATGGGATCAAGCAACCCACACGTCAGATGTCATAAGCCACCAAGCACAAAAAAAAGGGGGGGCGAGGAAGAGAAAATAAGAAGAAAAAAAAAAAAGACAAAAATTCCCATCAGTAGGAATTGGGGGTAACTGGAAGGGATGTTTGCACCCCTATCGGGCTGGGCCTAACTAAGGAGGGATATTTACTTCTCTCTCAAGCTGGGCCAGCTTTATCTTAAAGGCATAGTGTTCAATAATACAATTGGCCCATGAATTGCGTAAGGAAGAAGAAGGCCCAGGGCCTGAACGGGAAACTGATTGACGTGGAAAGATAGGATGCCACCTAACATGATACTACTCTACAAAAGCACGTCATGACAGGGCCACGTCGCATTTCAGGATCAAATATAGGACATAGACAAAGATCACGGAAAAACCTCCTGTCACTGACAAAGCGCACAAAAGGAGGTCACACCTACCCACCTGCCACTAAAGCATGGCCCAAGGAGGCCACACCGCATTAAATACGACAACGTGGTATCCCGTACGGGATACCAGGTCCTCTGACATGCCCTCTTGATAAGCTATATAAAAGCTGGACACAAAGTTAGAATTCAAGACCTACGTTCTCTTGCTTATTTAAATCCTCTCTAAGGAACTAAAATCTAACTTAGGCATCAGAGGTGATCCTTCAACCCCAAGCCTCTCATCATCTTTGTGTTGCAGGTGAAGGAGCGCAATTTCATGAAAACAAAGTGTATAGACGTATATGACACCCATGATAATTATATATCATCGACATCTCCCAAGGATGTCTTAAAACCCATGACCTTTTGTAAATCTCCAAAAAAATAAATTGACATATTCTGTCGTGCACTAAGTTCATGCGTACTACTTTTTCAATGACATTAATTTAAAGAAAAAATATTTGCATTAGCTGCTATTTGAGATAATTCAAAACACACCATAGTAAAATGACAAAAACAGCCTCACAACAAAACCCACTTCCCTCTCATTTCACATTTTATTTTGAAATGTTTTCAACAATGAGAGAGAGAGAGAGCTGATGGAGGGCGAGACAAAGAGACTGAGAGAGAGAGCTGCTAAGAGAGATCCGGCGAGAGAGAGAGAGAGAGAGAGAGAGAGAGAGAGAGGGCCAGCGAGAGAGAAAGCTGATGAGAGAGATGAGAGAGAGGTAGAAAGTCTGCGTTTTCAAAAAAAAATGGGACACATAACGTATGCTACAGATCAATCGTGAACAGTGGTTGATCCATAGCACAGTTCTAATTTAAAAGTCCAATTTGGCACGCATCCGGCTAACATTGGAGAAGAGGATAACCATCGGCGAACCCACATATTGGAGCCCCAAAGCTTTCAAAAATACCAAAGAAGTGTATTTAATGATCTCCATATGAGAAAAATTCTACAAAAATTTAAACCCCCCACCAAACAGAAAAAGAGTTTCTAGATTCCACCGCCAGGTCAACCAGAGTAAAAAATGAAATGCTCTCTTGGGTTTAAACAAGTTCACTCACAAAAATTAAAGAATCAAGAGGTAAATGTATCACTAAATAAAATACCCATATATGTATATTATATAATAGAAAGGTACACATTTCTACGTTTCCCAAAGAAAGCAGAAAACAGAAGTTTACATCTGAGGTCCAAGCGGCAGCCTGCTCATAATTTGTTGGTATACCGATGAACCGTTGGACAGGTTCAGACCAGGTTCGGACATAGGCTCCACCTTCGGTTCTCCCTTTGGCAACATGAAACCGATTTCACTGGCCTGGCGTTGCTGTGCCAAGTACGGATGAACGGGCATAACAGGAACTTTGGCTTGGGCAGGACCGAGCCCAGCCATTGCTAGATTGGAAAGGCCTGGTTGACTCATTCCAAAAGAGAAGCCATGAGAAGGCCCCAGCTGCTGCCTACCCGGAAGGCTGAATGAACCGAGCGAAGCAGGCCTATCAAACCTAGCCATGTTAGTATGCACTTGTGATGGCTCAGGCCTGTGAACATGATTTTGAATGGCAGCAGCAGAAGCTTGGGCAGGTACAGTGCTAGAGGAGCCAGAATTGACATGACTACTATTGCGAGCAGCAGGAACATCATGATTGTGCTTTCCCTCATACGTGGTGATCACTGACTTAAGATCATGCGATGCCCTCTCCACATGCTTCCTTACTGTGCAACCTGCACTGGTGCACTTATAGTAACTCCTGCATAAACAAGTTCTCCCCCATTTCAATTTTGCATTAAGTGTAATTGAGAGGACAAAGGAGAAGAAAGAGTTGTTCACAGTGATTATTGAAGAAACCTTGGATTTGGATTTCCTTTCACAACTTTCTGCCCATACTTGCGCCAACGGTACCCATCATCAAGGATATCTACCTCACTGGTAGTCTGGACCACAACTCTAGGTTCCCGGATGGCTCTAGTGGCTCCACTCATTTCTGTTGCATAGGCTTCAATTTTCCTGGAATATCACACAACATAATACACACTTTGTCAGGGTGGTGTTGTATCTAAAACAAGATATTGTTCACAGAAGGACAGAGGTATGTAGGAACCTTCTCTTTGATTCAGATTCATCTCCTTCGCCATCATAACCTAATGATACACTGCCATGTGTCCCTTGGTCATCTTCATCTTCGTCATTGGAAAAAGTAGACGATGCATCCACCACATCACCTGTTTCAAAGTGAGCGCCATTCTGAGCATGCACAGAGATAGACTGGTTGCAGTACTCTGGGCCCACAGGTGCTGACGATGTCACCTCAAGGTTGTCATGCCTCCAATCAGAAGCCCCGGGAACAGTTCCCTTTTGTGAACTTGCCCAAACCAGATCACCATCAGCATTACTACTCTGCGGCCCAGCTTGTTCAGGGATCTCTAGTTGCATATCCATGAGTGGGTTAGTGGACCCAATTGCTGATCGCCGGTTTGGAGGAGGTTTAGGGTGCGTATGGGCCCCCTTATAGATGATTTCTGTTATGTGGCCCTCATGAGATCGTTCGACCTTCTTCTTCACCTGACAATTAGGATGCGTGCACTTGTAGTAACTTCGCGGATACTCACTTCCTTTGACTTGTTTTTGTCCATATTTTCTCCAGTTATATCCATCCTCTGATGGTGCACCACCACCACCTGCAGCCACAGAATCTCCACTGCCTCTTTGATCTCCTTCTTCATCCGGCTGCTCATCAAGTGGAGGAGAATGTTCGGTGCTGCCACCAACAGCATCAAAGGCTGTTTGATCTGCCACAATCACATTAGTCCCAATATCCCTTTCAATAGATGATCGGGAGTTGTCTGCCTGAGAATAGAGGCTGCTTCTATTCTGTGTTTGATTGGTATGTTCTACACCTTGAAAAGAACTCTCTGACTGAACAGACACCTCAATACTTGGAAAGGATTGTTGAGGAAGAGTTTTTGAAGTCATCTGTACAACATAAGTATTACTAACTAGAAAGATGCAGATCAACTACCACCCACAACCCAAGCAATCATTAAATGCAGAGGACTTCAATAATAATATGAAAAATAATAACCAACAGGATCGCATGCATGAAAAGTGAGTTTCTATTTTAAATTGAAAAAAGCTTACTGTGAAAATGAAATTCAAATACATAAAATTCCTGGAGTATTATTACTTTGCTTGAAGCACCAAAAAAGAATGAGGATGCTGGTTCGGTAATGGGCTTGAAAGCAAACGATGAGGTATTAATATCTTCAAAAGGATTATCTTTACTTCTATCAGGGGCCTCTGAGATCAATGTCAAGCTCCTACCGTCACCATTTGGCACTAACGAGAATTTTCCAGTTGTTGGAGATGGCTGCACCTGCAGTGCGACAGGTTCAGAGATACAATTCAGTACGTGGTAAAAATAAGATTTAAAATGAATGCTATTCAACCGCAATCTCAATCTGAAGGAAAACTCATTAAGCAAAGACATTAAACATACATTCATAGCAAAAATTAAGTTAAATCTTGTCCTGTTTCAAAGAATAACAACTTGTCATACAAACTGTTATAAACCAATTTCCTGATTATCAGAACCTCATTTTTTTTTCAATTTTTTCCCTTTCTGCTAGGAATATTAAGCCCTCAGTATAAATTATCATTAAAATCCTGTTTCAACAAGTCAATTACAACAACAATCTTAATCTTAAGAATTAAGTCAATGTTGTTGCTTACGTAGTAAGAAAAGAAAGCAAACAAAACAAATGCCTATCACAGCATAGCTGCATTTAAGTGTATTAATAAGCAATCGATTTCTGGCTCATAATATGCAATATAGCAGTTACCTCCTCATATTCCATATATCATTGGCAACCAACTAGCTTCTTCTTCTTCTTTTTCTTTTTTTCTTTTTTTTTTTTTTTTTTTTTNTTGTAAAATGACGTAGATTTGTAATATTTAGTTTTTTTTTTTTTACATTAAAAAAATCAGGCAATGAAAAAATCGGCTTTATTATAACAAGAAGGATGAACTCTGGTTTAATCATTATATGGTGTAAAAAACGACCACATTCCAGGAGGTTAAGTACCATTCGAAAAATAAACTAAAAAAAAAAAGAACTTTTATTTTCTTTCATAACCGAGTACTATAAAATGAACAATTCTGGATAAAGGCAAATCTTCCATCACATAAAAAGTTCCATCTTTGTCGTCCAGGGAAAAACGTTATATTATTCCATATTTGATTAATTAAAATCCAATGTGCATCAAAGATCTAACGAGAAAGGTGCAACATTTCAGGAAATTTGTATTGGTATTTTATAAAGAAGAAAACGAAAGTTTCTAAGGATAGGCAGCGAGAAACCTTAAACCAATGTCAGAAAATGAGAATAAAAAAAAACTCTTTAAACTTGACTTGGATAGGCACAAAAAGAAAATTAAAGAAAAAATAAATAAAGGAGCTTTGGGAGAGACAACCAGGAACAAATGATTACCTGACTGCTGATTAGAGTCGGAGCTAAGATGATCGGTTGTTGTAGTTTGCCGAAGAAGACCCAGCAGCCGCAGCACCACCACTACATACTCGACAAGGCAACCTCCTTGACCTGACCAGACGACCAGACACCGACCCGAAACCCCCCACCCCTCCCCTCTTCAATTATTTTTTTCCTCTTTCAGTGATTATCTCTTTCAATTCAAATGGGAGAAAACGTCTCCCACCTTCCTATCAATTTCCTCACTTTCTCTGTCTCTGTCCCTCTCTCTCTTTCTCTCTGATTTTAGCCCAAATTGAAAATGATGATGTTTTCTAGAATAATTACAAAAAGATATAGTATTATATATGTATAATTATTATTCTATTAAAAGAAAGAGGGGAAAAAAACAAAAGAAGAGATGAAATGCGGTGAGGGAAGGGGAGGGCGATTGTGTAACATAACTGTTGCGGACCGAAAAATGGATGGAATCTTTCAAAGAACAAAAAGAGAGCGAGCGAGAGAAAAGAGAAAGGGGAAAAGAGAAAGAAGCTCTACACACATTTCTCCACCACCACCTCCGCTCCGCGATTCATCTCCACCTCCTTCAATTACACCATCTTTCTTTGGACTGGGCTTCTTTTTGGGCCCATTTTCGCCAATCCTCTCTCACCGCCTCGTCCTTTGCGGGTTACGTGGAAAGGATATCACGTTACCAAAGCCTGTGCCTCGATTGACCGTGATGCAGACGATAGCAGCCAAATGCTGAAGTGATTTTTTTTTTTTTAATGTATCTTGTGCGTTCTAATTTGGAATATATATACATATGTGTGAGTAACAAACGCTAGGCCCGGGGATGGTGTCTGTCAAAAACTATATGAGAGACCATAGCTGCCTAACACCTGTGGCTGTGCCCTTCAAATGTGAAGGATGTTATAACCAACCGCCTTCTTTTATGCAACTTTGGCGTACCATTTTTTTCGACACGCTCATGCTCCTATTCTTAATATCATTCTTCTCCCAATTTTGGCATCCACAAACCACAAACGTGATAAATTGACCAGAACTATTTGACACCATGCGGTTTAGTTTACTTGTACACTATATTTAATTTTACGCAACAATAACCAGTTAAAGGCGACCAACGCCCACATGGTAATTCAGCAATTTATGATTTTGTTGGGTTGGGTATTATAATTTCGGCACTTTGCGAGGACTTCATTTAGGAGTTAACCGTACACGATCGAGTAGGAAAATGAACGAAGCCAATGAATCACTCGAGCTTGAGGATTGGATCAAGGTGAGGACAGTTTTACATAGTGGATGATCGGAGCTCCCAAAGACGGAATCCCAAGTGCCAGTGCCACTTCCGAGGCAGAAGAGCAAAGTTATAAGATGAAGGTCTAACCTAAACTAAAATATTAAACTCAAAAAGGACAAATTTGAAATATTTCTTTGCTTTTATTTATTTTGGTAAAGTAAGCAGTTCCTCTGGGGTCGCGTTGGATTGTGGGATCATTTTTGTAAAGTGAATCCAATTCCCTTCTGATCCAACCACGCCACGTGGACCGTCTTTCCGACCTCTTCATCCGTTCCCTTCTTTCTTTATTGGGTCTCATTGTGAGTTGTTCATATTTTTTTTTTCTTTTTCTGGTGTATGAGCTGTCCACTTTCTATTAAAAAAAAAACAGTTCGTTATCTAGTGCTTAATCCGCATATCTCATTTATTCAACCTAAATGACTCTAGGGTTCTTTAGTTATTGATCTAAATTCAACTTATATAAATTCATTTTAAATTAATTATTAATGAGATTTACTATTTTTTTTAATTTCTCATAAAAAAAAAAAGTTCAACTCATCTCAAATTAAAAAATATTAAATACATATCTGCGTTTGGATGTTGAACTGAGTTAAGTTGAGATAATAAAATATTATTAGAATATTATTTTTTTAATATTATTATTATTTTAAGATTTAACCCTGGTTTAGATAGTTTGGACCTGTTTAGGATTGCGGTAAGAGTTTTAAAAAGTACTTGAATAATTTTAAAAACTTGTTAATAGAAAAGTTAGGCTGTATGGGTGTTAAATATTAAATCACTTTTAATCTCAAATAAGTTAAAAATTATGTTTGATGATTTTCCTCAAACGTGGTTTTTTTAATAATGCAGAATATAATACTCATACAATTTTAAGATAATTACAACTTTCAAACTTTTAAGAATAAAATCATAATATTTGAAAATTCAAATAATCTTCATTTCTACCTCAAAAAATATTTTTTTAATTTGTTTCCAAACAAACGTAACATGTTTGAAAGTACTTTAAACATATGGTTACCAAACAGTAAATAATTTTTTAATAGTAGAACTTATTACTTAAGTTATAGTTATAAGCTATAAGCTCAAAAACTATAAATAAAAGTGTAGCCGGCCCGGTCTAATTTTAGACAAAATTTAGGATCAAACTGATATGCACTAATCTTGCATTCTTGAAAACCGATTACCCTCCTAAACCGGTACTTCCGGTTTTACCGATTCTGGTCCAATTTTTTTATTTTAATAAAATGCAAATTTTTCATAAAAAACCTGTTTATTAAAAATAATAATAAATAAATAAACTGCTTTAAAAATTTTTGTTTTATTAAAAATATGTTATTATTTACAAAAATATGCTTTATAAAATTATTTATATAGTATTAGTAATAACTACTAATAAATTTATATAATGATTTATATAGTTCTTTATATAAAGCTTTAAAGTGGACTACTAATACTAATAGTACTAGTATTAAAGCATAAAATATAATTAATATACTAATATAAATTCGTATACTAATTAATTAAAACGAAATATAATTAATATACTAATGTATATTAGTATTGCTAATGTATTATGTATTTATCAAAAGGAATATGTTGAGATTGGAGAATTTATTAGGCTATAAAATGTTGTTAATATATATATTTTATGTTTAAAGCATATGATCAAATAAATTTTCATGTTTAAGACTAAAATTTTATATTATAAATTATAAAAACATTATCTTATATAGAATTATAATTTATATTATTATATATATAAATTTTATATAACATAAAAAATATTATATATAATATTAAAAAAAAACTAATTTAAAATATAAAATATAGTGAGATAGTTCGGTCCAGTCCTAAAAAGCATAAAACCGAAACTAGACCGGTACCAGCTGATTTTGAAACTAAGGGAACTGGTCCAAAACCAGACCGGTTCCATCGATTCAGGCTTGTCTAGTCCGGTTTTTGGGTTAATTTTTACACTCCTAACTATAAGCTATATTTTCCACTGCAATCCCAAACATGCACTTAGAATATCTCAGTATATATGTGAGTTAATAGTAGTGAAATAGTTTGAGTTAAAATA
The DNA here is from genome assembly GCA_003123785.1 of Pterocarya stenoptera. Classification (NCBI taxonomy): domain Eukaryota; kingdom Viridiplantae; phylum Streptophyta; class Magnoliopsida; order Fagales; family Juglandaceae; genus Pterocarya; species Pterocarya stenoptera. The sequence goes on along the minus strand of QEOT01008164.1, from coordinate 110,585 downwards.
TTTTATTAGATTTTGGAAAATAAAAAAGAAAAAGTTGAATAAAAATATTATAAGTTAAAGAACTTGTTTGAATATAATTTTTTAATATTATTCTTGGTTTGAAATTTTTAAAAAAAAAATTGTGTTATTTTTTGTATTTTGTTTGAGGGTTTGGAAAAGTTTTAATAATTAGATGAGAAATTTAAAAATTGAAAATTGAAACGTGATTTGAGTAATGTTTGAAAAGAACATATTTTAGAATAGTTGTATTGCCAAACTAACCTAATAGGGCATGTTTCTGTAACACCAAACAGTCACAAGATTTCTCTTAACTTCATCTTAAATATCAGTTAAATGTAAAATACTTCTTTATTTCAAATTTTAAATTGTTCATCTAATTAATACTTAATCATTTCTCAAGCACAATGATCGATAGAACTTTTACAAATTTCAATACAATTTTAACAGACTTCAAAATAAAAATTATATTCAAACAACTTTTAAACTTTATCTATTCATTTTCACAAACTTCAATATAATACTTATATTAAAAAATATTTTTATTCAACATTTACTCTCTCATTTATCAAAATCTCATAAAATAACTACACTCAAATTATTTTACTATTATTCACAAAATTTTAAACTACTAATCCAAACATCCTGTTAAATCTACCACTAAAATGAAAGTATTCTGACTGGGAGCAAACTATCCATATGTCCAACGAAATTCCATATTTTTTGCTTTTTTTTATTACAAATAATAGCTTTCAATGAAGAAAAAGAATAAGGACGGGAAAAAAAATCTCAAAGATTCTATCTCCTTCCTTCGTAGAGACTCTTCTCCGTTATAATTTGTAATAAAAACAAAAGAGATAGAATGGAATGGTGAGAATAACATTTTTTTTATAATTTTTTTGAATGAACATTACTCCTTATAATGGACATTTTTCTTATAATCTACCATTATTTTTCTCTCTCAACCAAATCACGGTAGAATGTAAAGATGAGTGTAACATTTTCCTTATAATTTTTTTGAATAGACATTTCTCCTTTATCTCTCTTGGAGAACGGGCAATTGAGTATACATACTGGGGAATAGAGCCTTCCTATTTTGGGGACTGGGGTGATTGGGCTATTTTATTTCTTCTTTATTTTGGGGAAGATAAGACAACTCTAACTACTTTTCATAGAGTCCAATTGTGTGAGTACAATTTCTTTAGTAATTGTACGAATTAAAAATTAATAGTATACGTATAATTTTTTTTTATAATTTCTTTTATATAATTATATTTTAAAATAATTATGCAATGTAATATTTATGTTATAAATTACTATAAAAAATTTCTCACTTAAAATATAATTATATAAAAAATTATAAAAGTAATTATATATTTATCATTTTCCTTGAAATAACTACTGGCATTTTTTTTTTATCAAAAAATAACTGTTGGCATGATTCAGTACCTTGTTGCTTTCCAACTTTGTCATAGGGGTATTTAAAGAGATCCACCATCAATTAATATATAGCCAAATCCAAATGAAGCATCCATTAATAAACATATCTAAAGGTGTTATAACAAGAAGAAAAACCGTTAATACTTCATATCCCAAGAATATCTATTAAATATGTGAACATAGACAATTAGAAATACAAGAATGTGCCTGTTATATGTCAAAATATATTTATCAAAAAATTTGTCTAAAACTTATACTTAACACTACTCTTATAGATATGCTAAGCGATAGGCTTAAAAAATTAAGCCCCACTGTTATGCACAAAATACAGTAGCCAATATAAAACAATTGATTAAACTAGGAAAGTCTTCTTGTTTAGTAGTGGACTCGATAAAATTTGATCAAAATTTAGTTAGAATTCACTTTTATAAATTTAGCTAGTCACTTTTTAATAATATTAAATAGCAGACTCTCCAAATCTATTAATATTCTATTAAAATATTTATTTTAATATTTTTATTTATTTTAATTCTAATTGTAATTTGAATATTTATTCGTTATTAAAAAATTACACATTAATTTTCTAACGTTGATATTAGATTTTAAAAGAAAAAATTGTCATCAACTAATAATAATATTGCAGAATTAAAACTTGAAGAACACCAGCAATATGATGCCACGTCATTAAAATGATGATTGATAGAGACTGACAGCCTTTTATAGTTGAGTTTGAAATTTGGACGCCTTGTACTTTTAAAATGAAGATGAATTTTTTAAAATTGTGAACTCGTACTAAACGAATAGCACATGGGAGAGGGAAATTTTTATGCCAAAATAATATTTGGCCAACAGCTTAGATTCAATAGATTTAGCTAGTGAAAATAATCAAAATTAAAAATATTGTAATTTTATTGAGTTCACTACAGTAAATTTTTATACAATCTAATTAAATTTTGATCAAAATATAATTTTATTGAATCCAGTACCATTGCTCTAAGCCCTCCAACGTGCTTTTCGGTGAATCCCCAAAAATAGAAAAGAAAAGTTACCGGAGAAGATAGTACAGACTCCATAAAGTTCGACTAACATTTTAACCCGAGATCCATGAATTAGGAAAAGAAATTCAACAACCAAAAAGAATATCTATATCTGTAAGTTTTCAGTTTTGCTGTCGTGAAATCACATCATCAACTATCTATTATATTCTTAAAGAACTTTTACTGTTAGAAAATATATATCCAATCAAACAAAATTACAAAATAAAAATGATATATCCAATCAAATTACTAATTTTATTTTATGTCATGTATGGTATAATTTTGAAAATGTGGAGTCTTAGGTTGTGTTTGGCTACTGTCAACTACTTTACTATTACTCACAAATAGTTTATTACTATTTATAAATTATTTCAATATTATTCATAGATGATTAGAAATACTCTTAACATCCAAACGTACCTTATTCTTAAGATGCCTCATCATCAACTATCATCTACCAATCACTGAGTTAGATTTATAAAATAAAAATATTATGTCTTTTTATATTCCTAATCTTATTTAACAGTAAAATTACTAAATGAAAATGCAATATTTTAATTACGTTACTAAAATTCATTTAAAATCAGCAATGTTTTTAGTTCTTTTAATGCTTGTTTTTTTGTTTTCTCAACTTATGTCCTCTTAATTTGACATATTATGTGAATAACTTATGATCCTTCTATTATTCACTCAATTAAAGTTCATGGAGAATGAAGATTAAGGCTGTGTTTGGAAGCTTAGACCATCTTTAACTACTTCACTACTATTCACTATTTTTTTTTTATAGGTAAACGATTATATTATATACAGAAGGGCGATGACTCGGTGTTCTGAAACGGGTATAATGCCAAAATGCAGGGGAAAGTGAAGGATAGCTTTGCGGTGGTGAAGAGTTCTAGCAATCCGTACAACGATTTCAGGACATTAATGGTGGAAATGATCTCTGTACCTCCTTTTTTTTTTTTTTTTTCTTTTGAGATTCTTGGCTGTTTCAATTTGCACGATGCACTAACCCGGGCTTCTTTGAATGAGTAATCAATCAATGACAACGAAAGCCCCATTGCTGGTGCCAAAACGATCCGACGTCAAGTGTTACAGTTCATCAAACTCGGGTCAGGTCAGGTCGGCTTATTTTGTTCTGGGCACCAGGGTAGGGCTAAACACAAAACGGGTTGATCGGGTTGCAGGCCTAATCCTAAGTTGCTCTACTAAAATTTTGGAGTTCAAAATATAATGTTAAGATTGATACTTCTCTGAAACATAAGTGCTATTATCCAAGGATAAAAATAAATTTAAGAGTTATTCTATTTTCAAACTGGTGTATAGAGTACACCATTTATATCACTTAAAAAGTAAAATTTGATTTATAAGATTTAAATTTTAAAATTTTACTTTCAAGTCAAATTATGCTGTGCAAATACTTTACTAAGTATGCTATCCACACCTGCTTATAAATATAATTTCTCTCAAAGACTTGAACCCGTTTCTTTTTTCTTCTTTTTTCTCTTTCATCATTTTCACTACATTTCCATTTCATAATAGCAATCGAGCCGACATGATTTTTATAGTATAATGTTTTGCTAAAATAATAATTTTTGAGTTGGCTGCAATGCATCTACTCGAAGTTGAGGTTTTGAAGCTTTTACGACAAGTTTGGTAAAATTTTCGTAGTGACGAATTTCGGTTATTATTTGAGAATAAATTTATTTGCATGACTTTTTATTAAATACCAAGTACTTTGATCCTTCTTATAAATACATTGGATCACAATAAGTAACGTGTAGCATGCTAGACTTCGTAAAAAGTATTACTCACTATGAGAACCTTTATGGCTGATAACCGCAGAAGTGAATATATAGGAGATAAGATTGTATAAAATGATACGAAGGTCTACAAGGTAAGCTCGCGAGGTGTTTGGGAAGCACTAAACGTTTTTTAGAACTAAAAAAAAAAAAAGGCTCAACGATGTTTTCATTCTAATTAGAAGTTGGGATTTTTATTGTGTATTTGTGTGAAAAGTTACTTATTGTTTGGCAAACATATATCTGAAGTACTTTTAAAGCTGTTACGATTGTTTTCATCATCTTACATGATATAATATTATAGGATGTGGCCTGTGAATATGCTCACAGGCAAGACAAACACGAAAGCAGCAATTCACAAAGGACCATACTGAAACCACATCTTCCACTCCCAAAGTCATTTGGACCTACACTTCCCATAATAACTCAATATAGTTCGCAGAGCCATTTTTTTGAAAGAACAATAAAAACGAAAAAAACCATATAGCTTTCAATCTTTTCCTGATTTGTCTGGATTCTTGGCTCCTAGCAATATGATTCGTAAGCTTCTATGTGCTATGCACAAAAGAAACAGAAGCCAGCAGGACTGCCAGATGCAAGCGGCTTCCTTTCACATAAAAGCAGTCCGTCCACCCCTTCGACTATGCCTGTCGTATGCAGTGTTGAATTTGTCCACTAGTTCATTCATTGTGCTGTTGGAAAAAATGAAAAGCCACAGTAAAACATGGATGGAAAAATATAAAATATCAGTGAAAAATAACAGGAGGGAGATTTCCATCCCGGGCATGGAAACTCCACACATTTAGCAAATCTGATTGGTTCTATAATTGAGTCATTGACCATGCAGCCCATGGTTTTTAATAAATCTCAAGTCCTTTCTAATTGACACTTTTAATGATAAAGGTACTGCCTTTCAATGTGGAAAGTCCTATCATAAGTTCTTCTCGGCTGAAATCATCCAACTTCAATCTTCCTTTTTTTTTTTTTTTTTTTTTNCGAAACCACCCATTACATATCCAAAAGGTTTTTGAGTCCAATCCATGCAAAACTAGGAGTTATGTTCTATTACTACAGCATATGCTTGGTTCGTTTGGAGCCCAGACAAAGTCCTCTTCTAAAAAAAGGTGAACCCACTAGTCTGCCAGAGTTCAAGTTTTGTTTTCTTTTATCACACCAAATAAATTATTGCACACAATGCACCAATAAAAATTTAAAGCACACAAAAAAGAAAAAATTGCAGTATAAGAATACCTACATACCTTGAGCAGTTGGTGAACATGGCCAGGTAAGTGATCAATAGTGTGTCATTGTATTCCTGTCAAAAGAGGGCAGACACACCGAAAGAAAGTGAGGACAAAATTAATAATAGGATGAAGAGTAACTTAATCATTCATGTATGTGCTGATTATTTATTATCACATGGATCCTCAAAGAACAAATGTTTTTTAAAGTAAAAAGAAAAAATATTAAGGAACAAGAAACATGAAAAAGAAGGCATTGATTATGGCTATATCCTTTTTCACAACTAAAATTTCAGTGGAACTCAAAAAGAGGTGCTACCCAGGTACATGGCAATATCCTATCATTAGGCACAAATTAAAGGTGCCTTTAGGATTAGATATTTTGCCCATAATATTACGGCTACAAGTGACTTATCATGAGGACTTGCTGCTTCAATCACCACAATGAGAGAATTTTTATAACTAAAATAAAATTTTATCGAATTAAGTGAATAGGCGATGCTCAAGTACACAAGGAGTATACGAAAGAGAACTAGTTACAAGTTTGGAGCTATCAATCGGAGAAAAATTTGTCAGCATGCATAA
>QEOT01008164.1:82845-102084 GCA_003123785.1 Pterocarya stenoptera | reverse complement strand
AAAAAATAACTTGACTGCACAAAGTATCTGCACACATACCATAACAAAGTTTTCAATGGACAAGAAGGAAATATATAAACCTAACCCAAATAAAAAAGAAAAAAATAACATATTGAAGGACAATGAAATTGCATTTCTTGAAGCTTGGTCTATAACAAAATCTGAAACGTATGCACATTAATGAGCTGCATTTAAGCCAGATGGCAACACTAAGTAATCGAAATATAAAGACGTAAAAATCTCGTGTACTTGAGCTAGGCCTATTCATCATTCATCAATAAATTTTTTGTTCACTTATAAAAATAAAAACAAAAAGATATAAAAGATTACAATGAAATTAACTGAAAGAAACTCACATTGCACAGAATCCAATTAATGCTCTGATCAATAAGATTTTAATACTTCAAGAGTTGGCAGAGCAAAACCATGACTTCTTGTCATCTTCTTATTTCCGGCGCTTCTCGCCAGAATTCTTTTTTTTTTTATAAGTAAAAGTAACTTCTCGCCAGAAATATTCCTAAATCTTCCCATTAATTGCTCTTCTAATCTATTTTCGCCTACTTTGTTATTTTTCTCATTTTTTTTAATCTTCTTTCTCTTCTGCTTTTCGGGTTTCCTTTTCAGTTTGGGCCTTTTTCTGTCTTGCTGGGATGGCGTCCGAGAACAGTGTTTAGGTGGACTCGAAGATTTTCACGTTTTCAGTCGTGAAGGAAGGGTTGTTGCATATTACTGAAAGAAGCAGGAAAGTTAAAAAAATTGTTATCATTGGCAAGGCGATGGTGAGATGGCTGGTTGTTGCTTTTGTTGAATTAGGAGATAGTGATTTCTACAAGTCGAGTAAAGGGAACCGAGCTTTTCTAGCACAGCGATGTGTAAAATACTATGAGCATTGTTTGGTTATTATAGAGTATTGTTATGTGGCAGGAAAGGCTTCATTGTCATCCCTGAGGATAAGGAAGGGAAGGGACGGCAATGCTTTGCCGAAATGCTCAAGGTTTTGGGTTATGCGAACTCCTCTGTTTCTATCACCAATGACATAGGAAGCTTTGATTATGGAGTTAACGTTTAGGCTTGCAGTGGGGGTCGAGTTCCTTCTAAGTTGACGTTGTTAGGGGATAGATTGGGTGGTGAAGGGTCTTACAAGGTGGCATTGTTGATCCTTCCAACCATTTAGCTCCAGACGGATCAAAATAGGGGATCTTAAGGCTCTCGGGGCATGGTGGTGACGGAGGTAAGCAGCGCAGCAGTGAAGACTGTTGCCTTTCACAATCAAACTCTTGTTTCAACTGGTGCTGTTGATGTTTCCGAGGGAGAAGGTGGGTGATGATCCTGTGTTGATATGTACTTTTGCTCCAAGGTGTGGCTGGGTGTGGCTTCGAAATGGGCTCTCAAGAAAGTTCAAGACTGCTTGGGGATTTCATGTGAGGGATTTGAAGGCCAGTTTAGGGCCTTACTTATTGCCATTGAAGCGGGCCATCATTCGTCTTCGAAATCAACATCGAAAAAAGAAAGAATTGAAGAGACTTGTACAATAAATTATGATGCAAAGGAGAGGAGTGTAAGTCGAGGAAGGAGTAAGGGAAGGGCTTCAAGTCTTACTTTATTAAACCTAAAATTCTTTCGTAGAATGTTAGGGGGTTAAATAACCATAACAAGTGCCTTTGTGTTAAAACCTTACTTCGACAATGGAAGGTTGATAATATTTGCTTACAGGAAACAAAGTTACAGTTGGTTGATAGGAGCATCATCAGAAGTTTATGGGAATACCCTTATGTGGGATCGGTATTCCTTACTTCTAAAGGGGCCACTGGTTGTACCATTGTGATGTGGACAAGAGGATTGTGGAGCTTTGAGATGGGTGTATTGGAGAATATTCAGTGGCTTGTGTTTTTAAGAATGTGGAAGATGAGTTTGAATGGGTTTTTGCAGGCATTTATGGGCCTAATTTGGATAGTAGTAGAAGGCTTATGTGGGATGAGATTGCAAGAGTTTATAGCTGGTGGGATGTGTCATGGTGTGTTGGCAGGGATTTCAATGTTACTCGGTTTCCGAGTGAGGTCAGGGGAGTCTTGGTTATGTTTGACTATGGTAGACCTTTCTAATTTTATTTTTGATATGGAGTTATTGGACTTGAGTCTGGTGGGGGCGCTTTCACTTGGTCTAACCATCAAGTCAGGTCGAGGTTGGACATATTTCTTGTTTCCCCTTCTTGGGAGGCTCATTTTTCGAATTGCTACCAAAAACGAATGTTTTAGGTATGTTCAGATCATTTTCCTATTTTATTGGATTGTGGGGGTATTCATGGAAGTCGTAGGTATTTCAAGTTTGAAAATATATGGTTGAAAGCTGAAGGTTTTGTAGATATGGTGAGACAATGGTCGCCTTCTTACCAATTTATTGGTACCTCGAGCTTTATATTGGCAAATAAGCTTAAAGCTATAAAAAATGATTTGAATAAGTGGAATGTGGAAGTTTTGGGGAATATTGATAGTCAAAGAAAGTTCCTCTTAGAGAAGTTGCATAGATTGGATGAGAGGGCTGAGATTGGGGTTTTATCGGAGGAGTTGAGGAGGAAAAGTTCAGTGACAGCTGAACTTGAAAATTTGATTTTGATGGAGGAGATTTCATGAAGGCAGAAATCTCTAGCTCTTTGGTTGAAAGAAGGAGATCGATGCACAAAAGTTTTTCCATCAAGTAGCCAATTCTCGTCGTAGGAACAATGCTATTGAGATGCTCCATTTTGATTGTAGTGTTATTGATGACCATTCTGATCTCAAGAATTATGTGGTTCATTATTATGAAGATGAGTGTTAGAGCCACAAATGGATTACACAAAAGTAATCTTACAAACTGATGTGATTTCATCTGATCTATTAGATCTACTTTACAATAAAAGTAATTTTATAATCTAACAAATCGCATAAAATCATGTCAATTTGTAAGATTACTTTGTGTAATCCCTTTGTGGCTGGAGTATTTTCTTATTATGAAACACTTCTCTTAGCATTTGCGAAGGCCAAAACTTGATGGGCTGGCTTTTGAGGAAGGTGATGTGCACCATGTGGTTAGAGGGATTGCTAAAGACAACACTTTTCATGAGTGTTGGGATATTGTGAAGGGAGACATTGTGAGTGTTTTTCATTAATTATTTTCTTATAAAAATTTTGAGAAATGCCTTAATACAACATCCTTAGCACTCATTCCTAAAAGGGCAGAGGCGACGGATGTCAAGGATTTTCATCATATTAGCCTTGTAAATGGGGTGTAAGGTACTTGCTAATCGTTTGAGTACGACTATGGAGATTTTTGTTAAGGGGCGAAAGATTCTTGATTCGATTCTTATTGCAAATGAATTTTTTTTTTATCAGTTTATTGCAAATGAATGTTTGGAGAGTAGATTGAGAATGGGAGTGTGGACTATCAAGTATTTTATGTAAGTTGGATATGGAGAAGGCTTATGATCATGTGAATTGGGATTTCCTTTTTTACTTGAGAGATGCGGATTTGGGGAGAGATGGTTTATGTGGATTAAACAATGTGTAACTACAGTTAGATTTTCTGTTTTGGTTAATGGTAACCCTGTTGGTTTTTTAACAGCACATGTGGTTTGAGACAAGGGGACCCAGTATCCCCTTTTCTCTTTGTGATTGTTATGGATGCGATTAGTCGAATGTTGGAGGCTGCGGTTGGTGCGGGATTTCTATCCGACTTTTCAGTGGGAAGCACTTACAATGGTTTTATTAATGTTTTCCATCTTCTTTTTGTATATGACACTTTACTTTTTTGTGATACAGCTATGGGTCACATTCAGGTGATGAAGGCTCTTTTGTTTTGTTTTGAAGCTACTTCTAGTCTTAAGGTGAACCTTGGGAAGTCCGAGATGGTGCCGGTGGGAGATGTAAGGAACATTAGAAGGTTGGCAAGTATTTTTGGGTTACAAGGTAGCTTCATTGCCAATGAAACACTTGGGTCTTCCACTTGGGGCCTCCTTCAAGGCTAAGGCTGTTTTGGATGGGGTCATAGAGAAAATTGAGAGGAGATTGGCTGGAAGGAAAAGGTTGTACTTGTCAAAAGGGGGAAGAATCCCTCTCATTAAAAGTACACTTTCTAATCTTCCCACTTATTTTTAATCTCTTTTTCCATTGCCAGCAAGTGTGGCTAATCAAATTGAGCAATTTTTCGAGCTTTTTGTGGGAAGGAATTTGAGAGGAGACTAAGAGACAGTTTTGATACTTAAAATATCCCAATATATATGTAAATAGTAGTAAAATGGTTTCAGTTAAGATGTTTTATTGAGTTTTAGGAAATGAGAGAGAGAGAGAGAGAGAAAAAGTTGAATAAAAATATTATAAAATTTAAAAAATTGTTTTAATATTGTTTTTGTTTTGAAATTTGAAAAAGTATTATTGTTTTTTATGTTTTGTTTAGGAGTTTGAAAAAGTTGTAATGATTAGATAATGATTGGATGAAAAAGTTAAAGATTTGAAATTGAAAGTGTTTTGTGTTTGAGTAATAGGAAGGAAATATCCGAGAATATCTGAGAATACTTGAGAATAATTGCGTTGCCAAACGGACCCTAAGTTCCACCTAGTCAAGTGGAATAAGGTATGTACACCGATTTCTAGTAAAGGGTTGGGAATTCGAAATATGAGGATTTTTAACAAGGCACTCCTCAGGAAATGGTTATGGAGGTAAAATCAGGAATGAGAGTCTTTATGGAAGATTATTATTGAGTTAAAGTAAGGGAGTTTGCAAGGGGGTTGGGGTTCTAATGAAGTGAGAAGTGCGCATGGTGTTGGTTTGTAGAAGAATATTAGAAATGGATGGGAGGCTTTTGCTTGTTTTATTAGTTTCACAATGGGTGATGGTTCTCTAGTCATTAAGGGCTCTCTAGTATGGGCTATGTGTTTCTTGTATGTGCTTAGTATACTTGTTTACTCCTATTGATATTAATATATATAATATTTTTACTTATAAAAAAAACAATTGGTGATGGATCCAGGGTCAATTTTTGGCATGACTTTTGGTGTGGTAATTTCACTATTAAGACCATGTTTCCCTTTCTCTTTTAGCTGGCTCTTAATCAGAAGGCTTCAGGGTCTGAGTTGTTGGGTCGTTCTAGTGGTTTCCCACAGTGGAATGTCTTGGCTTGGACAACTTCTTTGTGTAAAATTTTGAAGATTGACAATTCACGAAAACGCTGGGTGATTATAGTGGACTGGTGTTGTATGTGCAGAAATAGTGGTGAGACTGTGGATCATCTTCTATTGCATTGTGAGGTTGCTAAAGTGTTATGGGATGATGTCTTCAGAAGGTTAGAGCTAGCCTAGGTTATGCCTGCTACTATGGTCAAGCTTTTGGCCAGTTAGAGAAGCTTGGGCGGTTTTCCACAATTCACAGCTGTGTGGAAGATATTTCCTATTTGTATTCTATGGTGCCTATGGAAGGAACGAAATTATCGGACTTTTAAAGATAAGGAGCGCTCATAAAAGGAGATTAGAGTACTCTATGTTAAAACTTTATTCCTATGGGCTAAAGCTGTAGATTTCAATGGTCTAGACTTTCATGACTTTCTTGTTTCCATTTCCTCCTCTTAACTAGGTGTTACATCTTGTATACCCCCTATGTACTTGGGTTATGCCTATTCTCATTAATACAATTGTTTACTTGTCAAAAAAAATTCTCATTTACAGTTTATTGTATATTTAGAATTTTGGTAATAATGTGGAGGACATGACGCTTTGGATGAAGACAAGGAGTAGGAAGTTTACTGTGCAAACATTGTACAAGGTTTTGTCAAGCCAAAATTATATTTCACTCCCTTGGAAGTGTATTTGGAAAAGTATCGTGCCACCTAAGATTGCTTTCTTTGGCTGGACAGCATCTCTTTGGAAAATTTTGACTTTGAAAAATTTGAGAAAGAGAGGTCTCATCGTAATGGATTGGTGTTATATATGTAAGAAAAGTGGGGAGTCGGTGGATCATCTTTTACTTCACTGTGCGGTGGCAAGGATGTTATGGGTGGGGATCTTTAATAGAATGGGCATGGGTAATGCCCAAGAGGGTGGTTGATTAGTTTGCATGTTGGCAAAGATGTAAGGCCAATTCACATATTGCGGATATTTGGAGTATGATTCCTCTATGTATCATGTGGTGTCTATGGATTGAAAGGAATGGCCGAAGCTTTGAAGACAAGGAGCGTTTTCCGGATGAGTTTAGAAGTTTCTTCTTCCATACTTTATTTCTTTAGGCCCCCTCTTGTGTTCTTAATGGAGCTTGCTCAAATGCTTTCTTGTATCACTTTCTAGCTCCTTATTTTGTATCTAGGTGTATGTTGTTTGTATACCTCCTATGTACTTGGGCTATGCCTATTTACTTCTATCAATAAAATGTTTTTTCACTTATAAAAATAAAAGTAAATAAGCAAAGCCCACAGGATGTATACATGGATGACATCTAGTTAAAGTTAGGATCTCTATATTCCTTAAAATGTTTTCTATCTATTACTACAAATACTCTGTTTTCCAAGAGGCTCCTATCATACACATGGAAGCCTATTTAGAAATGAACATAGTTTAAGTTCGATTTAGTGAAACTTGAAGCACAATTGCCAAAAACGTAGAGAAAGGAATAATAAAAAAATGGCATACTAGAAGTGCAATAGCACATTCCATTCCCAAAACAACATTTAGAGCCAAAAAAAGAACAAGGGGCACCCGATATTTGATCGTATGCATAACACGGGAAACCATAAAGCCTCTCCAAAGATACCAGAACTCACGGCTCTATGAATATGCATATCAGATTCCTGGGCATCGCTGCCAGTAGAATACCATCCGAGTATATAGAAGTTGGGGAAAACCTTTTTATCTGGAACATCATATGAGAGAAGAGAACAAATGTAGCGTAGGATCAATAAATGTTCAGAAAAACCCTAATCAGATCTAACGAAAATAACCTAAAGAATGGATAAATATATTATATCGAGAGAGAGAGAGAGAGAGAGAGGCCACCAAAAAAAAAGGAGGAAGAAAGTACACTCAACAGAGGTCTTGCTTCTTCTCGAGGAAGGAGCGGTCAAGGGAATGTGTGGAGGGATCGTAGAGGAGCTCGAAGCTGTTGAATATCTCGACGGTGCGTCCCCTCTGAATCCCTATTACGCAGCCATAGACCCTCGGTACAGGAGGCGGGAGCGACGTGGCTCCGTCAGTGCCATTGCTGTTGTCGTTGGCGTGGGGCCCTATGGGTGGGTGCATCTGGGACTTAACCCTGGTGTAGTGATCAGATATATTCACAATCACCAGCGGATGCAATTTGAATGTTAGTCCGCTGCTCGACGAAGACGCCATTCAACTCTCCGATCGCAGAAGAGCAGGAAAACCACGTACTGGAAGAGTTCCGCCTTTAGGGTTGGGGTTTTTTATTTCGGCAACCTGCGTTTCCCTTCAGCGTCTGTTTATCGTTGTCCCTTTCCATTGGGCTATTGACGCGGCTAAAAGGGAGAGATGCGGCCTAATCTTGATGGCCCTTTCCATTGGGCACATTTTTACACCCAGGGGCCGAGGCTAAAAAGAATAATTCTAGCATACCATATATTATAATTATTTTTTTTTTATAATAAGTATATAGTATTTAGATGATAAGAAGAATAATTTAATTAATTTAATAAAAATAAATTAAAATTAAAATTAATAAAAAAAAATAATAATAATAATAATTTTAAAATATATAAAATGTGGCGTGAGATTAAGGCTATGCAAATGACCCGTGAACCAATTTAAAGCGACCCGACCCGGCCCGGCCCCATATTTAACGGGTTATGATATGATCGGGTCTGCAACCCGACTAATTAACAGGTTTATATCTTGATTTCAACCCGTTCGTATATGCTTTAAGCTAGCGGACGAAGCTGGAAAAGTTGTGTTTGAAATAGTTAGGCAGCAAATCCTTCGTGAAATCTGCAGTCTTCCACACCACAAAATCACCCCATGATATCACATCGTCCATGCCCGGATCATCCACCAATTGGTACGTCTTCGTTAGGAATGACGTTGGAACTAACCTCCGCGCCATTTTGTCCTCCAGATTTTTCCCCTCACCGACCTACCTTTGAAATGACCTCCCTTAACCCGAAACAAAAAGAAAACCCAAAAAAAAAGAAAAAAGACACAAATCTGGAAAGGATGAATAAAATGAAAACAAGAACGGTCCGATCGGTTTCCTACCACATGGATTAATTGTGAATTTTTCAACAATTGAAAAGCAAGAGAGCGGTTAAGAACTCTCAGCCCCAGCAGTAGAAACCTTATCAGAGAAAGAACCGAGAGTGAACCGAATTGTTGCAACGAATCCGGTTCTTGGGGTTGATGATTAGTTGAGAAAAATACACTAACTCCTGAAAAAGCCAGGAGGTATTATTCTTCTTCAAAGTTCTGAGGGAGCTACTTTTTTATAGTAGGAGAGAGAGGGAAAAGAAGAGGTGGGGTTCTAGACGTCTTGAGAAACGGCATTAGAAGAAAGACAAGAGCCAAAAAGCACGCTGTTGTTCAGTCTTTTCAAAGAAATTGGAAGAGAGAAAAGAGAATTCTGAAATGGGAATTGGTTGAATTTTCTAGACTTTCGGTCACGAGGGAAGATTCCAATACATTTCAAAAAGGGATTTGGGGACGAGTGTTATTTGAATTTTGAACGCATGGATTGCACCGTTTTTAGTTTTTCGAGAAGGAGAAGAAAGAGCGGCTGGTCGGGTCATACGGGTCCAACCCGGTTTTATTTTAATCGGGTCGGATCGGATCAGATCGGGTTGCCACCCAATATCCGTTTCAGGTTGGGTCAGTCATAAACCTGGCTATTTCAAGTCGGGTTGCACGCCTATGTGGGATGATGGCTATCTGTACGAACAAATATGTAATGTGCTATGGCTGAAGAGTAATACGAGGAGTTCATGAATTTTGGAGGTCGTCTTAGGAATATAGGATTATGTTTGCTTTGTCTTTTGTTATTTAGTTAAGGTTATTTACATCATTTGCTTTATTTGTTATTTGTTAGGATAATTCTAGAACCACCGCCAGAGCTCCCGCTAGGCTCTAGCATGTGTTTTTTTTTATGTCATTTTTTTACATGGATTTTTTTCAGACTTTTTAATATTTTTAAAAAATAAAATAAATTTAGAACATCATTAAAAAAAACATTTCCTTAATCACAAAGTAAAAATAAATAAATTAAAAATATTAGTCTTCCTGTTGGAAGCTCCAACTGGGATTTTTTATTTTTTATTTTACTTCGAGATTAAGAAAGTATTTTTTAATGATGTTGTGAGTTTTTTTTTTAAATATTTAAAAGTGTTAAAAAATCTATATAAAAAAAACTAAAAAAAATACATGAAAAAACACATACTAGAGCCTGGTGGGAGCTCCCAGCGGCAGCTTTAGCATTATCCTATTTGTTAAGCTTTTGACCAAGTTTGTGTTAGTGGGTCAGTTAATTTAAATAGGTTATATTCTGGTAAGATGTGGGTAAGCCTGTTGGGTTGTTGTAGTCGTGTCTTGTAGTGGGTTTATTTTGTACATGTTTATTTAAATTCAGAAAGCAGATGAATGAAATCAGTCAGTTTCTCATCCAATATTTGTGTAAGTGTGGAGGCCTTAGACACTTCGAATAGCCTACAGACTTTATATTTCCTTAATTTGCATATTACATGGACAATATTACCACAACCCCACAACCAAACCTTCATCTTCAAGCAGTCAGTATAATGCAAGCAAAGTGGATAGAAGAATTGAAGAAAGCTTACCCCCAAGACCCCCAATTGCAGCAGCTGATTAGCCACTACCATTAGGAGATCTTGGACGTAACTCTTTACCAAATTAGGAATGAGCTCCTCTTTTATAAAGGGAGGCTTCATCTCGGTTCCTTGGTTCCTTTCTAGTAGCAGATCTTGCAGTAGTTACATAGCAGTCTATTAGAGGGCCACACATGGGTGCATAAAACACAAGCTAGAGTAAAAAGGGAGTTTTTTTGGCTTGGGTTGAGAATCGATGCTCGAGCCTTTGTGCATGAATGGGACATATGCCAGAGGAATAAGGTTGAAGTCATCCCTCTAGTGGGGTTGCTTCAACTCTTGCCTATTTTTTCAAAAATTTGGGAGAATATCAGTATGGATTTTATTGATGGGCTCCCACCTTTAGGTGGAAAAATTGTCATAATGGTAGTGATAGACAAATTGAGCAAATATGCTCATTTCATACCTACTAATCACCCATACACAGTCTTGATTGTTGCACGGGTTTCCATAGATAATGTGTTTATATTACACGGATTTCCACATAGCATTGTTAGTGATCGTGATCCAGTGTTTACAAATCACTTTTGGCAGGAACTATTCAGAATTAGTGGAACAAAAGTCTTACACAATTCAGCATATCACCAGAGATAGATGGGCAAACAGAAGCAATGAATAAGGCACTCGAATGCTATTTAAAGTGTTTTCCCAGTGATAGACCAAAAGATTGGGTAATGTGGTTACCTTTGACAGAATATTCATACAATACCTCAACCCATTCCCCAACAAAAATTTCACCCTTTGAGACAGTGTATGGTCAACCTCCCCCATGCATGTTACCCTATGAAACAAGCTCAACCAGGATACAAGTTGATGAAGAGCTTCGAAGCCGTGACTTCATAGCTACTCTGGTTCATGAAACCTGCAAGATGCATAAGCAAAGATGAAGTTTCTTGCAGATCTAAAAAGAACAGACCGAGACTACAAGGAGGGAGAGTGGGTTTACCTCAGACTGCGTCCTTACCGACATATGATAGTGTCGATGAGAAAGAACCTCAAGATTGCACCCAGGTATTATCGATCGTTCAAGATCCTGCGCAAAATCAGAAAAGTTGCTTATGAGCTCGAGCTACCACTGATTCTCTCATCTATCCCCTTTTTCACGCTTCTTGCTTAAAACGGAAGCTAGGAATGGGAGTTCAACCCTGCCATCTCTTCCGATTGTGACTTAAGAAGGAACCCTAGCGCTGGAACCTAAGAAGGTGATTCAACAGGGGCTTTTGAGGAAAGGAAATCGTGCAGGGGTGGAGGTTTTAGTTCACTTGAAGGGAACAACGGAGGAGGGCGTGACTTGGGAAGATCTGGAAATCCTAAGAAGGCGCTACCCAGACCTTGTGGGCAAGGTCTTCTAAGGAAGGGAGTCTATGTTATGTGCGACAGCTAAAGAGTAATATGAGGACTTCAATGAATTTTGAATGGTTGTCTTAGGGCTATGTTTGATTTGTCTTTTATTATTTAGCTAAGGTTATTTATGTCATTTGCTTTATTTATTGTTTGTTAAGCTTTTGAGTAAGTCTATGTTTGTGGGTCAATTGTTTTAAGTGGGTAAGACGTGGGTAAGCTTGTTGGGCTGTTGTAGTCGTATCCTGTAGTGGGTTTCTTTTGTACTTGTCTATTTAGATTTAGAAAGCAGATGAATGAAATCAATCAATTTCTCATCCAATATTTGCATTAGTGTGGAGGCCTTAGGCACCTCGAATAGCCCACAAACTTTATATTTCCTTAATTTACAAATTGCACAGACCATAACAAAATATACGGTTTTAGCCACGTGCTAATGTGGTAGTGGTCATTATTATAAAAAAAAATAAAGATCCTTCTCTCTAGTGCAGTAGCAAAACCCTAGGGGATAATCTGGGTCATTGTGGATTTCTCTCTAGCTGCTTATTCTCTCATCTATCTGGTGGTATTTTTTTCAGTGCAGATTTATTTCAAGCCACAAAAATAGTTCGATGCAAATGAGTTTCAAGTGGTATTTGTATTCTTTTAGCTGTGTGAATTCTCAAGCAAAGCAAGAGTCTCCCACTTCTATTTCACACATTTCAATCTTTAAACCTTGGAAGAAGAATCTAGGGTTTGACATTACCACGTTCAACAAGGTCTGCCCTTTGGTGCTTTTCTTGCTTTTTAAGGTGCTCTATGTTATGGGTCTTTTAGGATTAAAAAATTACAAGGAACGAAAGATAGAAAGAAAGAAAATCAAGAAGAACAAGAATGCAATGAAGAATCCAGAATCACCATCTTGAATCATTTTGAGGATAATCCAACCTCTAAAAGTATTTCATACAAGTTCTCATATGACTTTTTCTTACACCCTTGCGCCCTTTTATACAACAGATTAGAAAATGCCCATATTACTAACATATATAGTACACTGCACTTTCTCATATACAAGAAACGCACTATATCACTAAAATATCGAGACACATCATTTTATAAGCTACCAACTAACTCATTTTCGAAACCAAAACAGACTGGTTGAGGGTTGGGACAGCGGAACTCTCTCCCCCTAAGCTCTCGAACTCTCTTCCCCTAAACTTACCCACCATCGAGATCGGTCAGAGGGGGTGGGAGCTTAGGCTCCTCCCCCTCACCTATGTTCCTTTCCCATCTGCGTTTCCGTTTAGTGTAGTTTTAGTTTTAATTTTTGTGTCTTTTCAGGCCCGCCAAAGGGGAATCGCCGTTCGTGACTTTCCGACACCCGACAGACAACACGCGCCCCGCCAGGAGATTACCCTGCTGCCGATTTGCAAAACCTCCAAATGCGGCCTCCATTAGAGCGGTGTGTAGCCAGCACACGCAGGTCAAAGATTTCGGAGTTCGCCAGCGCGTGACCCCCACGCGCCACCAAGGAACATTCTGCCGCTGCAACGCATGGCCGTTCCCGAATCGGCACCTCTAGTTCTTCCAAGCTCGACCGTCGGTTTTTCCTCCAACTGCCTTTTCGTGCACTGATTTTCTGTTTTACAGTGTTTTCACATTGTAATTTACTTAATGTCTTGTCTTTACTTTCTAGTAAATAAAAATCCAAAAATGTAATGCCATTCAGACCTAGGTCCGAATGGTTTTTGTGTCCCCGCTCCGCGTTTTCGGAGAAGATGGGGTTTCCAACTCCATATCCCGATTAGTCGGGTATGGAGGTTTGTTTCTTGGGTTACTGTTACCTCTATCTTAGATAGAGGGGTGCTGTCTCTCAGACTTCTGTCTATAGAGATTGTCGTCTGGACTAGATCATGCCAGCCGTGGAAGTGTGTTGGGAAGCTATTATCGTTTATAATTGACTTTTCTAAGTCAACTTTGTAAGTCCCCTTTCATGAATGGAACAAAATCCACTTTTATAAAAAAAAAAAAAACTAACTCACTTCCTGTCTAAGTAAAACACCCCATTTCATTTATATCTAATGCATCCTTTAACCCACTCAACTCCAACACTTCACATCTCGACCATATTTCTTTTGAATTCCTTTATTTCTTCTATTCTCACTTGCAGTCTACCTTCACCCTTAACATCCCTAACTTCAAAAACCTTGCCAACAAAGCAAACTAAGGGCTTGTTTGAAAATAGTTTTCATCCCAAAATTCTAATCTCATCTCATATCATCCCATCTCCTTCCCAAACATAATTTAAATACAAAATTTTTAAATTAGTCATTACAACTTTTTCAAACTAATCATTACAACTTTTCCAAACTTTCAAACAAAAAATAAAAAATAATTTAACTTTTTCAAATTTTCAAACAAAAATAATATTATAAAACTATATTCTAATAATATTTTAAGTTTATAATATATTTTTTTTCTCTCTCATTTTTCAAAACTCCAAAAAATACTCAACTCAAACTATTTCACTACTATTCACAAATTATCTTACTAATATTCATAAAATTTTCATCTTATTTCACTCCCCAAAGGAGTCCTAAAAATCTAAAAACTTTTGTTTCCTCTTTACAAGACCTTGCCCACAAGGTAAGGGTAAAGCTCTTGCAAACTTCCATAAAGATTCCCAAGTACTGTCTTCAGGTAAGGTGCCACTCCATTTAATCAGCACTTCTGTGACAACTTGATTCCCAAGTTTCTTCATGCGTCTATCCAAAATTGCCACAGGATCTGGTTGAGCATTTCCTTCTTTGTCAATTGGAGGTAAAGATGGTAGTAGGGTTGACAAATCGTATTTTTGGATTGTGTTCGTATCGAGTTAAGTCATGAACATTCGATTATATAGGTCAACCTGAACTCAACCCATTAAGCTAAAAGTGTCAAACTTTCAAACTCTAACTCAACCCATTTAGATAACGGGTTGTGTTGTGTCACCCATTTTGATACGTTTAATAATTAATTAGAAATATATTAACACGATATGACTCATTTAAACTCGTTTGTTTAATGTAAATGAGTTGAACTAAAATGCATAACTCATTTGACCTATTAACATAATTTTACATAAAAGTTAAAATCTATATTTATTAATAACCACAATATCTTAAAATATATATATATTAATATTTTTCAAATTTTAACATATAATAAAACCAATATTACAAACCATACAACAAATATGAGCATAGGTCTAAAATTACAATTCCAACAATAAAAATATAAGTATACTGAGAAATACCAATATTACAACTTGAAAATAATAAAATTTTAATTTTGAAATAAATTCTAAACGAGTCGAAATGGGCTGATTTCGTGTTAAGCAGATTGACCCGTTTATAAATCGTGTCTTAATGGGTTAACTCGTTTTGACCCAAATCCATTAACATCAAACTCAAACCCGTTAATTTCGTGTGGTGTTTGTGTTGAGTTCATGGGTCGTGTCACATATTGTCACCCCTAGATAGTAGATGTGTGATATTCTGGCCCAACTTCTTCTTTAAGCAAGATACACGAAAAGCCAGATGTATCTTGCATAATCTGGCAAAATGAGTCTCTATGCTACACTTCCAACCTTAGTAGTAACTTGGAATGGTCCATAATAACAAGGGCTAGCTTCAAATTGTGGCACATAGCTACTAGGGCTGCAAAAAAATCGACCACACCGGCCATCACCGACGCGAACCAGCCGCCGGAGTCCCGAACCAACTAAAACCAGTAGAGAAGCAGTTGACCGGCGGTAGAAAAATGTGAAAATCGGCATCGACCGGTTCAGTCCCAGTTTGAATTTGGTTCAAACCACCAAACCAGCCGATTATATATATATTATACTTATATAAAACGATTTAGTTTCACTCAAGTGAGTGAAATGACATCATTTTAGACCTGACATTTATAAAAAAAAAAATTATATGAAACGGTACTCGCAGTTTTGACTTAGGGTTTAATAACCCCACCCTTTCCCCTCCCTCTTCTTCTTTTTCTGGATTCTTTTTCTTTCTTCAGAATCTCTTTCCTCTCTCACTCGCAGCCCCATAACCCTCTACTCCCCTCTTCCTTCACAGCGCCATCGACGAGAAATCGAAAACTGACCAAAATCACGCCGACACCGAGGCTACCGGTTTGCTCCCCCTTAATCGGCCAGTTCTAAACATGTGAGAAATTCATCAGTGCAGCGTCTATTTTGGACCGAATCCGCACCAACAACGTCAGTTTTCACTTCTAATAGCTACTAACTTCCGTCTATATAGTTGCAACCTTAAAAACACTGAATCCCCTACATTAAAATGCCTTTCCACTCTTTTTTTATTAGCAAAGTAATTCATCCTTTGTTGTGCTTTTTGTAGATTCTCCTTTAACAAGGCGAAATCTCTTCTCTTGTCCTCAACTTCTAGTCAATAGCTTCATTGGCAGTGGTCCCTTGCACATATGACAAAAGCTTAGGAGCTGGATAACCATACAAAGCTTTAAATGGGGTTAATCCAATAGATGAATGAACTGTTGTGTTATAGCACCATTCAACCATGGGAAGCCACACGCTCCAATCTTTCAATTTTACCTGAATATAACACTTCAAATATCCTTCAATACACTTGTCAAGACCCTCAGTTTGACCATTAGTCCGCGAGTGGTAAGCAGAACTAATGGCCAATGTAGTAATCTGCAGCTAAAACAGTTCTTTCCAAAAAGAACTTGTAAATATGGGATATCTATTTGAGACTATTGTTTTAAGCATTCCTTGAAGTCTAAAAACTCCATTAAAAAAACAATTAGGCCACTTTCACAGCTTTGTATGGGT
Source organism: Pterocarya stenoptera (assembly GCA_003123785.1). Taxonomy (NCBI): domain Eukaryota; kingdom Viridiplantae; phylum Streptophyta; class Magnoliopsida; order Fagales; family Juglandaceae; genus Pterocarya; species Pterocarya stenoptera. Next base: position 86,071 of record QEOT01008164.1, on the reverse strand, counting down.
GTGCTAATGTGAAAAAATGTAAATATTTGGTAAATATATCAATAACAAAAAAATGGATTGAAAAACCATGTGACTGTGGCAAACCTTCAATGAAGTACGTTGAAATGTCAGTCCAAATAGATTTGGAATAGGCAATAGTTGTAGCAATCTTGCTGGATGTATGGCCTCATATTTAACAGCTTAACAAGTATCACATTCCTTGACAAACCTTTTGATATCCCCACGCATTCTCTCCCAAAAGAATCCATTATGGCTCTATGCAGAGTCTTGTGGTACCCCATCCAACTTAAGGATTATTGTGTATGTAATGCAAGAGATTCTCCTTAAAAGGAGAAGAAGGAACTATGACCAGCTTGCTTTTTCTCAACGATAGGCCTTGCTGCAATGTATAATGACCTACAAACATATCTCCATTCTGCAACTTAAAGATAATATCCAGAATCTCTTGTGACAATGAATAACTGCTTCTTAATTCATCAATCCACAAAGAAGTAGGGAAGGAAATCAAAGCCAATGTTGTTATATGCTCTTCACCCTTTCTTGACAACCCACCGCCACTTTATTCTCCTTGCCGTGTTTGGGTTGTCCTTCTTACATGAGAATTGCCCCTAAGCCAACTCCACTAGCATCACACTCCACTGTAAAAGGCTTTGAAAAATCTGGCAGTCTCAAAAGAAGTAGCTGTGTAACAGCCTTTTTCAACTCCACAGAGGCCGATTCTGCTGATTGTGACCACTCAAAGGATTTCTTCTTTAACAAGTCTGTGAGAGGTGTTGCAATGGAGCCATATCCTCTTATAAACTTCCTATAGTAGCCAATAAGGCCTAGAAATCCTCTTAAAGACTTCAAAGAAGTTGGAATGGGCCAATCCAGCATTGATGTTAGCTAGATCAATTTTAGCACCTGCCCCTGAGATTAAATTCCCCAAATACTCCACCTCAGTAGCCCCAAACTTGCATTTTGACATATTTGCAAACAGCTTGTTACACCTCAAAGTTTCCAAAACTATCCTTAGATGTTTCAAATGTTCAGAATAAGTGTTTTTGTACACCAATATATCATTAAAAAAAAAACAAAACAAATTGCCTCAAATAAGGCTTGAATACATCATTTATTAACTCTTGAAAAGTAGAAGGTGCATTAGTGAGACCAAAATGTATCATTAAAAATTCATAATGACCTTCATGGGTTCTAAATGTAGTTTTTGGTATATCTTCCCCCTTAACTCTGATCTGGTGGTATCAAAATCTCAAATCAAGTTTTGAAAGAATTTGAGTCCTAAACAACTCATCAAGGAGTTCATCAATCACATGAATTGGAAATTTATCTTTGATTGTCTCTTGGTTCAAGGCTCTATAATCTATACACATTATCCAACTCCTGTCAACATTTCTTACCTAGAGTACAGGAGAAGAAAATGGGCTCTAACTTGCCTTTATAACTCTTGATTTTAATAGATCTTGAACAATTTTTTATATCTCAATTTTTTGATGAATGGATACATATAAGGCCTTATTGAAATAGATTGTATTCCACTCTTCAACACTCTTTGATGGTCACATGATCTGGAAGGGGGCAGGCCTTTTGGTTCCTCAAAAATGATATGGAACTCATTTGGCAATTCAGAAATCTCCAACTGATTTTTCTCACTGCTACTACACTCTTCTGTAGATAAAAACTATAAAAACCATTCTTATTGTCTTACTAAAGATGGTTTGAAAAACTGCTGGCCCTCTTCCGTTGAACTGTCCCCAGTGCATAAACCTTGCAATACCACCTCTTTTCCCACATACTGAAACTGCATTGTCATCTTCATAAAATCCCACATGATAGGACACAGTGTTCTTAACCATTGCACCCCCATAAGTAAATCACATCCACCTAAGGACAATAAATGGAAAGAAATAGGAAATTTCTGCCCTTGGATCTTCACATTTAATTCCTCACACCTTCCCTGACTCAGTAACTTTTCACCATTAGCTACTTTGACCTGCAATTGAGGCCTTTGAGCAACTTTCAGTTTAGCTAATCTAGCTATTTGCACATCTAGGAAATTATGTGCGCTACCATAATCAACCAAAATCACCACTTGTTGAGCACCAATTACTCCCTTCAATCTCATGGTATTGGGGCTAGTGAAATCCGAAATAGCATGAACTGGAACTTCTAAATTCTCTTCCTCCTCTTCTCCATCTTTCACTCTTGATGTCTCATTAAAAGAATGCATTTCTTCCACTTCACTCTCAACTATCTCACTATCTCTTGCCTAGAAAAGGTACAGCCTAGGGTTCTAACAAACTTATGCTAGGTTCCATTTCTCCTCACAGTAGTAGCATAACTATTTTTTCCACTTTTCATCCATCTACTTATGAGAAATCTTTTTTCCTTGGACAACATTTTTTTTACTCCCCCCTAGAATACTCAACATTCATCTAAGAGTGATCGACACCAGTTCCTCATGTCGACTTCAAAACTTTTTTAGAACTCCACACATATTCCTATTGGATATTGGCTAATCCAAAAATAGCATTCAAACTAATGGAGTTAAGCATTTGAACTAGCAACCTTATCTCATCCTTTAACACACTCAAGAAGCAACTTAATTTGTGTTGTTCAGAAAGTCCCTTCAACCTGTTTGAAAGACTCTCAAAATATGCTTTATATACTGCCACAATAGATGTTTGTTTCAGCTTTGTCAAGGCTTCCATAGGATCATCGTATGTTGTTGGCCCAAATCTGATTAACAAAGCCTTAACAAATGATTCCCAACTACTGAATTGCCCACTATCAGCAACATCTTGGTACCACACCAAAACTTCCCCTTCCATATGGTAAGAAGCCATTAAAAATTTAGAAGCCTCTGAAATGGAGAAACTTGGTGGAATTCAAAATATTGATTCGCTTTAAAAACCCATCCTGCTGGGTTAGTACCATCTAGGACTATTCATCCAGGCCGGGTTTTTAGCCGGACCGATCATTAACCTGGTTCTAGCTACGGGTTCCTATCTAGAACAAACCTGGGTCAATAATTGTATAGGAAAACCGATATATACCCAGTCCTAAACTCGGTACCCAGGTTTAAAAAACAAAAAAAAGAATCCCAGTGTCAAAACGATGCCGTTTTGATAAACCAAAACAGCATCGTTTTTGTGCTAAGTGTTTAAATCCAAAAGGGTTGAAATGGTGAAACCCTTCAGGCTTCAGATCTCTTACGACATATATATAT